>VWZZ01004468.1:132006-168600 GCA_013399095.1 Psophia crepitans | reverse complement strand
TCCCCTCCTGCCCCTGCCCCTGCCCCTTCCTTTTCTTCAATCTTTAGGTGGTTTGAATACACAATATTTCCTTATTTTTTTCAGTAGAAAAAACAAATTCAAGAGTGAAGCCTAAGAGCTACTGACAGAGATAAACTGTCAAATTGTAGGACAGAAGTTGCCAGTTTGTGAAAAGTGTTGTTCATGTATTTGAAAAAAGCAGGCTAATCTCCCTTTTATACAGCAAGGTGGAATAATGTTTACATGTTAGATTTTTTAACTTATTTCTCCACTAAGACTCTTAATAATGGATGAACTTTCAGGTTATGAAATACTAATTCATAAAACAAGGATTTCCAGAGTTTTAAAGCTTCACTTTTGATCTTGTGCTCCAGATATTTCTCAGGTTTTCTTTTTTCCATTTTTAAATCTGATCCCATAATGAAAAAGTCCATCTGTTTTTTGTGTTCATACCTTCTTATGTTTGTTAAAGCATGGGAACCATCCAAGTTTTATATGTTTTAATTACATATTGAGGTATAATGTTCTCTTCAGATGAAAATCATAACCTTCGAGTTGTGCTTAAGACTATGGCAGACGCATTTGATAAAAACAGGTTTCTTACTTCTGGCATTTAAAGTTGCACCGTGAGCAGAATATGATGTTCTAATTGTTGAACTTATTGCAATTATTAATGTGGAACCCCAATAACTCACCCGCATACCTAGTGATTTTTTCTGTTTTTTTTTCTTCTTCAGTTGTTCTTGAACACTGGAGTGCGATTAGCCAGCATATAACGATATTCTAAGAAACAACCTGTCTTTTAAATTGATCAAGGTCCTTGGTCAAAAGTATCTCAGAGAAGTTTATATATATATATATACACAAAATTTTGATTAAAAAAAAGAACAATGTATGGGAAATGCAGCTAACATATGAATGTTTGGCTAAAGTGCTCACACTGACAAAGGGTGAAGCATCGCTAAGGCACCACTGCCTGTGGCTGGCTTACTGAGTAGCATTAATGCTATTGCGCCAGGGGAGGTTCAGGTTGGAGATGAGGAGAAATTTCTTCTCTGAAAGGGTGGTCAGGCATTGGAACGGGTTGCCCAGGGAGGTGGTGGAGTCACCGTCCCTGGGGGTGTTTAAAGAAAGGTTGGATGTGGTACTTAAGGACACGGTTTAGTGGGTAATAGGTGGTGGTGGGGCGGTTGGACTAGATGATCCTTGAGGTCTCTTCCAACCTTAATGATTCTATGTTTCTATGATTCTATGATTCTATGATTTACCTGAGCATTTGTATATCTTCTACGTGTACTAACCATTTGGACTCAAGAGCCTATATTCCACCCAAGCTACATCTTAAGGTTGCAACTGCTTGTCTGGATCTCAACCCTAACCTGGGAATATAATGTTATTAGCTCGAGCCTGTGGTGCCTTGAGTTATCTGCCAGATCTTTCTCCTTTTCCATTCCAAACACACGAATGACACACGCGTTCTTTCTGTGGTTTGGCAGCAGATTCAGTCTGAATCTGAGCCAGGCACATAAACCGTGCTTAAGACACCTCCGTATGCCACTGGTTACTTGACTCATTGCCAGCTGGACTCCAGCCTCAAAACCATTGAGGTGGTTGCGAGGAGTGAAGGTATCCCACCTCAGTGTGGGTGTGGTGCTCAGGATTGATGTCAGTCCTAAAGTCTAATCTTAGTCCCACTGCAACAAGCAACAGAACTTCCATTGTGTCAATAGGATTAAAATTGCCCATGCAGTACAAAGGAGTGATAAATAAGAATCCATCAGCTTGGGTTTGGAATTGTTGCTATATCTTTTATAAGGCTGTTGGGCATAAATTAGATATGAAATTTTTTTATGCATTCTGTAAGGTGCCTCAAAAATGCAGGATTGACTCCTTGTTTTCTTAAAGCATCACAAACACTAATATAGATTTTTATGTAAATAATGATAATGATAATGATAATAATAATAATAATAATAATAATAATCTGTTGTATGTACAAAGTAAGAAATGTGAAGAAAACTAGAAAAGGTGAAGACGTGAAGAGTTGCTTTACCTTTTAGTGAACTCTGTTTCATCAGCTTCAGTTCTACAGCTGTCCTTGGGCCTAATTCAATGCAGAGAGTGAAGTAATGTTGCTAGATGGCTGTAAACCTTAGGGAAATCCTCTATTAAGGGAATGATGGCCCTTAAGGGAATATCAGGCTTTATTGTTTCTCTGTTTCTTTGAACACATATGTTCTTGAACTCTGAAGTAGCATTAGTGTCCAGAATTGTACTCCCTACACCAGGATTGGCTAGATAACGTGCCTGTTCTTTGTAGATATGTATTATAATATTGTGTTAAATTTTATTTTAGGAGAATTATTTTTCTGCTTCAATATTAGTCCAGTGGAAAAAGAGAAACATTTCCAAGGGCTTGAACCTTGAGGGAGAAGACACAGTGTTATGGCTTCTACGATCAGTCTTGATGGTGCCGCCCTAGCCTACAGGAGATACAAGTTCAAGGCAAATTTTTCTTCCCAAAACAGTAATTCAGACAAGAAATAATTTATATTTCCGTTTTCCACACCCCAGGCTAATGCCCCACACCTTGAAATACAGGGACTTCAAATACCTTCACAACAATCTTTTGAAAGACAGATTTTACCTTTAAAATTGTTTCATCTACTTTTTTTTTTTTAAAACTGCCTGTATTTTTATATGTCAAACATTTTCTACATTAAGGATCTGATGCTAACTTTGTGCACCACATAAATTCTTTATGCATTTCAGATCATGCAGATATTTCTTTAGCACGGATATCTTTATAATACAATACATAATGCATAAATGCAAAGCTTATTACTAGACCTAGACCAAAATCCAAATTGCACTGTTAGTGCCAAATACCAGAGATGTCCACGATTTCAGCTCACAGCTGTACAATTTGAAATGTAATGAGGTATTCATCAGATTAGGAACACAGAAGTATAACCCTGAAACTCAAACTTGATACAAACTGGCGTGAGCAGTTTATTTGAAAACAAAAACCAGGAAAAAACCTACACACAAAGCACCTAACTATGCAACTTACCTTCAAGTTTGTAGGCATGATTATTTTTCAGCTGTCCATGGATGAACTTTCAGAGATTTTTCTGTAGACAACATGTGCTATGAATAGATCTTTAACTCAGATAGAAATAAACCCAAAGGCCTGAGTATTAGAAACAAACAAACAAGCAACCCACCTGGGCTAGTCTTCCCCTGCACAGTGCAGCAAGCAGTCATTTCAGTTCCAGAAGTAGGCATCAAGCAGAAAATAGCCTGTGGGCTTAAGTTTGGAGGAAGAGGCAAAGAAAAAAACCAAACCACACCAACAAAAACACCCTGCATTGCTCTAATTTATTCCCCTTTTTTCAAGCTAAAAATAAATGAAAAAGAAAATGTGACTCAGAATGTAATTTTCAAAGACACATCAAGATGTAAACCTCATCCAGACAGAACCCAAAAAGTTTTTTTTTTAACGTAAAATGCAAATGGTTCTTAGCTTTTACTCCCAAATTCACCAAGGTCACAACTCTGTCCATGCATGGTTATGCATGCCCGTTTGAAGGATCATTAACACATATTTATTTATTTATTTTAGTTGAACTTGTGTCCCACCTGATTTTCTCCACATAATCTCAAAAATACATGGTTTATATCCAAAGACACAAATTTTATACTGTATATTTGCTGTAAAATCACATTTATGTAAATACTGACTTCACACATTCAATATAAAAAGGGAGTTGATGTCTTTCAGACAAGAAGGTCAAGAGCACAAGCTGCCTGGAGGCCTGCCTTCAGGGAAGAAAATTAATTAAATAAGGTTAGTTTAAATTTTACTCCCTTTTTAAAAGCTTATCAACTAAAGGATAAGTTTTCTTATTTATTTTCTAGCCAGTGGCAGGCAAGGAGGGCAAGTGCAGCATTGCCTGAGGGAAGTTTCAGGAACCTCAACCCCAGAAATCTGCATAGACTTCTCTTGCCCTCTGTCTTCCATTTCTGTAACTCCCTTTATTGAAGAAGGCTTCAGTGTGTCATTGCGAAGTCTGTCCAGGCAAGGGATACGAAGGAAAACCTCTTATGTACCTTCATTCCACTGTCCATCTGCAAAATCCTTGAGGGCATCAACAAGTCTTAACACCCCTTCCCAGGCCACTGGGACTCCCCTCACCCTGTCCACCCCGCAGGGCTGTAAAACGTGTTTTTACAATCTGCTTTTGTAACCGTGGGATAGAAACCGCAAGGCAGAAGCTTTGGAATAATTAGTTTGTAGCCAAGGTAATAGGGAAGGGTAGATAAGGTAATGGGTGGTGAAGCTAACTGACCATGGCAAGGTACAACGCTGCTATGTTCCATGTACAGTTCCTACCTGACCGGACAATAGGTCCAGGAATATTAATTTTATGAAGTAGGTTGTTTTGGACAGGTGCGTCCATGATATGGGACAACAGTGACACTGTACATGCCTACAAGAAGAGGTTCATCCAGCAGACACAGGTGTGCAACCACTGGCAACCACTAGAGACCACTCCTCAAATAAAGACCCCCACTCACCGAGCATGCGCAATGAATTTAAGAGGCACTGTGTTTTTAAATCGAAGCGAGCAAAGAGTTGACCAATCACAAGTTAGAGAGTATGAATATGTATAGCTATAATGGTGAATATGATGAATATGTATATTTTGGTCCTATAGAACTTGTGTGTTGGTGATCGCCTGGTATGCACGTTGGGTGGAGCTATCCTCTGTGCATCTGGCGCTGCAGTAAAGAATGCCTGCCTTTTAACACTACACTGCTGTTACGAGGTTTATTCCCGGGGTTTCAGTGACACTTTGAATATAAAAGAGACCATAGAAGTGTCTCCACTACTTAAAATGTTATCTTCCCTTGGTCTCCCTACTGTCAGACCAGCATTTTTCTCACAGAGAATTTCCTTATGAAGACAGAAATAGATGCCTCCATAGAATCAAATTATTTTTTTCTTGTTCCTGGAATTGAAAATTTACTTTAAGTTTTGGCTTACGTTTCTATTTTTTAATGGGAATATTCTCCAGCTCCCTTCTAATGTTTGACTTGCAAGGATGTTTTGCTACATTATCGTCTCAACTCGTGCTATGTGGCCCACTGCTGTAGTATTCCAGAAGCAACACAAGCAATAACCACCTGCCCTGTCTGTTCTGAATGGTCATTCCAAAGTTTGAAGGGCATTCAGCAACTTGACAAAGCTCAGCTTTCTGATTAGAAAATTTTAGAATGAGCATCATTGTTAAAATTATCAGCTTCCACTGGGGACCAAGCCGCAGGCTGGCTTCAAGGTTTCCTGCAATAAAATGCACAATGAACTCATTGTCCTGGCTGCCAAACGCCAATGTGAGGCCCTTGACAGCGTGATGATATCAAACTTCCCAATAAAATGCAATTCTCCTAGCAGACTGTAGCTTCTGGCAATGTACATAGCTTGATACAGTCATTAGTTTTTATGCAGTTTTAGAGCAAACGTTTTACTAGGAACCCAATTTTCTTCTGACAGAAGAGACTATTAGGCACCCCAAGCATGACAAGCGTCAAGAGCTCCTTCCATTTGAAACATGCCATTGACAAAAGGTGATTTGCTATCAAAGCTATGTACGTATACTTTGCTTGGCCTGAGCATTTAAAAAAAAAAAAAAAAAAAAAAAAGAAGTATCTTAGCTTATCTCTTATGATCTCCTCTACTGTTTATGGTTAATATTCATTTTAAGTTTGCAAAAGGGGACTTTTAAAAGGCTGTATTCAAAGGACGCTTTGATTTTTGAATAGGTAACAGCCCTGAGTTTTGCATTATGCGAGGACAGCTGGCAAAGCATGTGGGCTGTGAAATAAGCGGGAGGCTTGATAAAATCCATCCTGAAAGAGAAAACAAGGTTAGGAGCAATGAGCTGTGACTGACTAGAGCTGTGGGAGCTTGGAAACCTTCCCCCCAAATGCAAATGCTTAAGGTTACTTATTTGAATTGTCTGTTGGAAGACGTTGCCTTCTGTAACAGCCTGAAACGAGGGAAGGTGAAGGTCCGTCCTATTCTTTACTGTTCTGCAGTGCCCAGCATCCATTCCCAAAGAAAGCTCTCAACTTGCAAATGCAACTTAATTTCTACTTGAGGGACACATAGTGTACTGGAATATAAAATAAGCTTCATTCTGCTCTTTTAATTTCAAGGTATTTTTCATACAGATAATACTTCTTAATATAGACAACATAATCTATCCTCAGGTACAAAAATTTCATGGAGGGCTCCAGAGCTTGAGTTCTGGCCCTTGGGAATTTGGGCTCCAACAGTACTGCCTCAGAGGAGGCTAATTTTACCACTGCACAGTATACAGGAGTTTCTGATTGCTGTATCAGTCCCTGAAGTCAAAATTAGATTAGATAACAATTTCTCCAAAGGAGACTCTTCCTTCTGTAGTCTATTCAGACATTAAAATGACCCAAAGTTCAAAATTTTTTCTAGAGCTTTTCTACAGAATCCCTTGACTCTTACCATTTCTATTACTCCATTTATTGTGAACTATTTCTCTCTGAACTTTATGAGATCTCTGAGACCTATTAAGAATTTCTCATTTAAACTTACTGAGGATGACTAAGGAAAATAGGAAACTGTCTTGCCCATTATCTTCATGAAGTAGATCTTTGAGACATAGTGTACAAAAACAATGTATAAACAAAACAATAAAAAACCACCAAAAAACTCTGACTCCTCATTCATTAAGAAATATATGGCAAAGACGGATTCAATACAAATGTAGTGAAAACTCTCAAATCTTTACTGGTTTTAAATATTTTGTCAGGAATCTGCCAAATAATAACAGACCAAGAGACACTGTTTCTCTTTCTTGCAGCAATTGTGTTGGTCATAGAATAATAGAATGGTCTGGGTTGGAAGGGACCACAAGGATCATCTAGTTCCAACCCTCCTGCCATGGGCGGGGACACCCTCCACTAGACCAGGTTGCCCAAAGCCCCATCCAGCCTGGCCTTGAACACTGCCAGGGATGGGGTCTCCACAGCTTCTCTGGACAATCTGTACCAGGGCCTCACTGCCCCCACTGTACAGAATTTCTTCCTAACGCCCCATGTAAATCCCCCCTCTTTTAGTTTATACCCATCACCCCTTGTCCTGTCACTGCACTCCCTAAGAAACAGGTGCTCACCAGCTTTCCTGTAGGTCCACTTTAGGTATTGAAAGGCCATGATCAGGTCTCCCCACAGCCTTCTCTTCTCCAGGCTGAACAACCCCAATTCCCTCAGCCTGTCCTCGTAGGAGAGGTGCTCCAGGCCTCTGATCAACTTTGTGGCCTCCTCTGGACTTGCTCCACCAGCTCCAGGTCTTTCCTGTACTGGGGATCCCAGAGCTGGACGCAGTACTGCAAGGGGGTCTCACAAGAGCGGAGTAGAGGGGCAGAATCACTTCCCTCGACCTGCTGGCCACACTATTTCTGATGCAGCCCAGGACACGGGTGGCTTTCTGGGCTGCCAGCGCACACTGTCAGCTCATGTTGAGCTTTTCATCAACCAGCACCCTCAAGTCCTTCTCCTCAGGGCTGCCCTCAATCCATTCTCCACCCAGTCTGGTTGGGATGGCACCGACCCACGTGCAGGACCTTGCACCTGGCCTTGCTGAACTTCATGCAGTTCACACTGGCCCACCTCTCAAGCCTGTCAAGGTCCCTCTGGATGGCATCCCTTCCCCCCAGTGTGTCGACCGCACCACACAGTTTGGCGTTGTTGGCAAACCCACTGAGGGTGCGCTGGATTCCACTGTCCATGTTCACTGACAAAAACGTTGAACAGTGCCGATCCCAGTACCAACCCCTGAGGAACACCACTGGTCACCAGTGTCCACTTGGACATCAAGCTGTGGACCACAGCTCTGTGAGTGTGTCCATCCAGCCAGTTCCTTATCCACAGAGTGGTCCATCCATCAAATCCATGCTTCTCCAATTTAGAGACAGGGATGTCATGTGGGACAGTGTCAAATGCTTTGTACAAGTCCAGGTAGATGACATCAGTCTCTCTTCCCTTGGCAACCAACACTGTAACCCTGTCATAGAAGGTCACTAAATTTGTCAGGCATGATTTGCCCTTAGTGAAACCATGTTGGCTGTCACCAATCACCTCAGCCTACTGCAGCACTGTTGATCTTAGCTAGATATAACATTGTAGTCCTCATTAAAAAATTACATTTCAAACAGACAAGTTAACCTCCAAACAAATTAGGTGGAATAGACAAAGATGTAATACACCTGAAATGAAAATCAACCCTGATAGATTGATGGAATGCTAGTATAAAATATCAAGCACAATTAGCTTAATTAACCTTCAAGGAATAGTAAAAAGCAGGATGATTTCATGTGTTAAATAGCGTGTTACATTATTAAGGCCTGACGTTGTTCGGTGAGGGATCACTCACATGAACAGTTTTACAGAAGCCAGGAGCTTCTTTCTCTACTAGTGTAATTCAGGCATTTGTGATAAAGTTTATTTTGCAAGCCATTCCATTAGTTTCAAAGTTTCTTCTAAAGTTATGCTTCAAATAAATTATCTTTCAGTACAAGGTGTATGATAATTCATTGTTCATACTAAGATGTAATTAATGGGAAAAGAAGTCTTGAAGTTGTCTGGCTTGCTTGGGACATTTCTGGACAATGCTCAGTATACTTCTTTGCAGCATCTGCACAGATGCTGTGAAAATAATCAAGATTAATAGACAGTATAGTCACAAAGCAAGAAGTTACAATACAGATGCCAAAGATGTATGTGAGCAGATGTTAAATGGTACAGAGGGCCAGGACAAGGTCAAAAGCTGGAAGGATGAAGTATTGAAGACAAGCATCTACAGAAAGTTGCTGCTTTCAGCTTCTAATTCAACTAGATGCTGAACTTGATTTGAGGCAGGAACTGCTGCTTCACACAGTGAGGTGTAATATGATCAGTGAGCTAATCAATAGAATTTCGTCTTGGAAAAGAATATCTTCTGACTTTTGCTGTTTCTATCAGAACGTTTAATCTCTGCTCTGCAAAAGAAAAGGCTGTATATCATAAACCTCTGAAAAGATATAAACTTTAAAAACTTTTTTTAAAGCTTTCAAAAAGTTTTTTTAAAAGTGATTGTACTCTATGTAAATGTTTTAAGGAAATGTGTAGAAAGATACATTTTTATTAAGATGAGACTGATTAATCCCTACGAGAGCAGAACAGAAGTGGTAGATAGTGACAGTATTAAAAAATAAAATAAACCCACTCACCAAAGACACATTTCATGGTTCAAAGGCAAAGGTGATTTCTAAGTATTTTCCCATTTTATGCCCAGGAATAGTGGAGGGACATGAAATAGGCAGATCAGACTTTATTAGATAATGTGACTTTGGAATATATGAAGAACACCTGGAAAATATAAATACATAAAATGTGATTTTGTACTTATTAGTTGGGATAAAAGTTTTTCTAGAAGATGTCTGCCCTCAATCTGTACAGTTCAAATGGAAGAAAAGATTTTTAAAAGTCCTACAATACAGGAATGTGTATATAAAGACCTGAAATTTCACAGAAGAATTTTTAGCTTAATTCCACAGTATGGCAAAAGCCAATTTTTTCCCCTAAATGCAGTTCCTGTTTAATTCCATGAGATCCACAAACACATTCCTAAAAGCAAATTCTGACAATTAGAATGACTGTCTGTTAATTGTCTGTTAAAGCACCAAGCAATTGCAGGCTAGATGGTTAACTGTTACGAGGATTTTGTGTATTCATCAGAAAAAGTTTCAAAAGAATTATTTGAAAGAAAATATCCTGCATGGTATAAAACATAAAAAATTAGCAGTGTTAGAGTTTTAGCTTATGGAATAGTACCCCAAAATATTCACATTGTAACCTATACTCTTAGTAATATCTCCTACCTTTAATGAAAAAAGTCCAAGAGAAAGTACTCTTGTGCTACTGTAGGCACGCTGGCTGCTGCACTGCTCTTGTCCATAAAATTCCCTGCAACCCACATGTTGCTTATCTGATGGCGATCTCATGGCTACAGATTAGGTGAGAAACACACCTATAGAGACCTGAAAAATAGCTTCTTCATTACTGAACAGTAAGGTTGTATCTTCCTTCAGAGCCGGATCTATCTTTTGCTTTAAGTATCTGAAAAAAGGTGTCCAAACCATCAACTGATTTTATTTTATTTTTTTCTATCAAGGATTTTCTTTTTAGATTTTTGATCTTGGGAGTTGAATTATCATGTCCACAGTTCCAAAGGTCAAACCTCACACATGGGATTTTCTACATTGTTCAAATTCTTCCTGATAATAAGAATGTACCACAGATTTAAGCAGTTAAATAAGCGGAAGAGATGTGCTTGCATGAAAACAGAAAGAGTATAACCTCAGCCTGCTGAGACACACTGGTATGTTTTCTCTTGTGTAGCCAGAACAGCTGTTATAGAGAGAGCCAGATTTTCTTGAATGGGAAGGCAAAATTTATTGATGTGTTCTGTATTAAGAACAAATATTGTTCTGTATGAAGAACAAATGATTTTTTTTATGACACTCAAGTCTATTAGCTACATTTTAAAAAATATTACATAATGTACCTCCATTTTTCAGAAAGTTATTAAAAAAGTTATAACAAGTTTATGGTCTCTGTTAAAAAAGAACAACCAAACATAAACAACAACAAACACCAGGGTACCCATCTGCATCCCTACAGAAGTTTTCAAGAGGTCCCTAGGAATCATTCATAAGTTTATTTCTCTACCACCCTAAAAAGGGACACTTTTTTGACATCATCAGTATTGTGATTCCCTCACTATTTATCATAGACGTAAAAACCATAGCTGACGTTCTGAAGCCAATTAGTAAAATTGCGTATATCCCAAAGAGAGTCAAGACCCACTTTTATCTCCATAGATGATGTGGGGGCAGCAAGTAATACAACCTGTATGGAAAGAAGTTCTAACACCTACAGATGAGTTTCCAATGTTCTACAGAAACTGAGGAAAATATCTTCCTTTGTTTAAAAATGTAGTTTAACTACTGGAAAAGACATTGTTTCAGGAACTGTTAAATGGTTAAAATGCAAAACTGATTTCTGGCTGATATCATGCAAGCAAGCTACAAAATACAGCTGCAGAAAAACTTGACTGGCAAATCAAATGAAGACCATAGGGGTATAGTGGAATGCTTTGAAAGTGGTCTGGGAGTTTTCATTATCGTATCACTTCAAGACAGGAGGGAAGTAACAAAAAAGAGTGTCGTCTTATTTTGTTTTGGGGTTCTTTTGTTTTGTTCTTGTTTTTCTATATTCCTTTCTTTCTGTCCCTTTTTCTCTCTCAAAATCCTTTTGATAAAAAGGTGTTTCCACAGTCCATGGGTTATTTAGAGGGCATACAGCTTATGCAACGGAGCTTCTACCAAGCAAAGACTTGCATTCAAAAGTATTTAACCTAGTTATGGCTCCACCTATTCCTTTGTATATGACTTTTTCCAGTCCTTCATATTCATGTAGACTCCTTGTTCACAGTGTCAGCCAGTAAAGCTCAGCAATAGTGAAAATTATAGTCAGCTTTACTAGGTAAATAGTTGATGGATGATGTTACAACTTTTGGCTCTGCAGGAAAGTTACACGTCCTGAATTTTGCTCCTACACCTTTAAACTTTCACATGGGACTGACCTGAAAATCACAACCCATTGTGAACTGAGTATTTACATTCACCTGACCTTTTGTCACGCTGGTCTGTCAATTGTTCTGCACTGTCACAGCAGTAAGGAAAGAGGCAATATTGTAGGTACCCAGAAGTTTAATGCTTTCTTAGGACAAGAGCAATTTGCTGCTCCAACAGTGATCTCTACTAACATTCCACCAATTTTAAGAGTTATTTTCCAGGTGATGGAAATAATTCGAAGTCTCAAACTGAGCGATTCAGATGACAGGTATTTTCTTCCCTCCACTGTCAAATGGAGTTTCAGTTCATATGCAGGTTCCCCTTTCTGCAGTAAGAAATAATCCTTACAGTAACAGTTCAGTGAGAAGAGACAAATATTTTACATTTTGCTAGTTATATAGGTTTCTGTATTCTTTAAAGTACTTGATTCTCTAAGAAAAAAATCTTCTAAGCAAAGCAGTGCTGAAAGATCATTCAAGATAAGCACAAAGAAATTATTTAAAGGTTACGTTCTTTCTTTGAGAGGATGGTGTAAAAAGTGAGAGAATGTAAACTACCATGGAGATACCAGTCTTGCAAGGGTGATGTGTGACAATGTATTTTTCTTTCCTAATTTAAACTTAAAAAATTCCAGAATACAGGAAAGGACAGTACTCGTAGCTCCTGTCTATGACTTAGCCTGTTGAGTGCATGGTGTCTAGTACATTGTAGATTCTTAATTTAGAGTTTACTGCCCAGAACCCCAGCAAAAGGTCTGTGTTTTATTGTTGGCCTTGGGTAGATCTCTTATATGGTGCCTCTCTGCCCTTCTGCTAAAGGATGAGAATTACGTGCTTGTACAAATATGAGGTACAATGTTGTACTTCATTATTTGTACATGCTTGTACATTATTTGTACATGCTTGTACAAATAATGAGATATAGATCAATGTTTATAAATATGTTAAGTGTGAGTGTCAGGAAGATGGAGCCAGGCTCTTCTTGGTCTCATAAAGCGACAGGACAAGGGGCAACGGGTCCAAGCTGGAGCATAGGAGATTCCATGTGAATATAAGGAAAAACTTTTCACTGTGAGGGTGACAGAGCACTGAAACAGACTGCCCGGGGAGGCTGTGGAGTCTCCTTCTCTGGAGACGTTCAGGGCCCAACTGGACACGTTCCTGTGTGATGTGCTCTGGGTGGTCCTGCCTTGGCAGGGGGGGTTGGAGTGGATGATCTTTCGAGGTCCCTTCCAACCTCTACGATTCTGTGATTCTGTGATTCTGTGAAAGGTTGGATGTGGTACTTAGGGACATGGTTTAGTGGCTAATAGGTGGTAGGGGGATGGTTGGACTAGATGATCCTTGAGGTCTCTTCTAACCTTACTGATTCTATGATTCTATGATTCTATGATTCTATGATAGCAGTTAATCTAAACCATGCTTTAAAATTTTTCAAAAGAAATTGTGTATTCATCCCACCACATGAGTTTCCTGTAACAAGTGTTATCTACTCAAGGGCAGGACTCAGATTAGTGTGGTGTTCAAAATGATACGGTGCTGTGCACTTCTTGCACTGGCTGGACTACCCTATTTTTAAGAATAACCATCACATTTTGGACATCTGCAGGAATATAACTTTGTTGCTGCATCACGCAGTAGCTCATCAAGCCCAGTAGATTCTCCCAAGCAATACTCCCTGCTCCACCGAATTCCCTGGGTGCTGTGGGGAAGGTGGACCAAGGGGCTACCATGTGGCTCAGCTGATAGGTAGTCACGTGCCACAGGCAGCGTGCTGCACAGCTGAATCAGAGCTGGGGACTCTTCCCTCCATGCAAGGCGATGAGCCATAGATCCTTGTCCCTGGGCAAGGCTTCTGCCAGATGCAAATCTAGGTTCCCATGGCTTTTCTGCACACGGACGGGAGGAGGGACTGTGCTTTCATGTTGGTTCTGGAGCTTCAGCTGGCCTCACAAAGTTACGCTTGGCATCTTAGTGATATATTGCAATTTGTAGTAACATCCATGTAACCTAAGGCTATGCGCACAGACTTTCATAGGTTATGTTAAACACCTCTTGTTTTAATCTTAGTCTATTTATCTGGTTCAACAGAAATTTTTCATTTATTTATAAGAGTCCTCTCCACCTTCTCAAAGTGACAACTTCTATTTATACATCATTACCAAAATAATTTATGTATTAAATGATGGATATATTAAAAGAGATAAGAATATTAAAGAGCAAACTTCTTTATGGTTTTTTTTGTTTGTTTGTTTAATATTTAGCTAGGGACCTTCCAGGGACTCTCATTTCATTGATAAATTATTTCATCAATAACTCTTCAAAGTTTAAAGATAAGTCCGTATTGTAGATAAATACTGTGTAAGAGGGAATAGAGTTACAGAGGGATTTAGAGTACATTTTAAAACTAGTTGTCTTTGTTCACTTTGGTATAGGAGTGAAAAAATACCAATCTCAGGAATGTAGTTACTTGATTTAAAAGGCAGCTATGTCATTCAGATCAAATCAATTTGAATTGGTTGAGCCTTATGTCTCTCGTTTAATTAAAAAATATCAGTACACTTCATAGGCTGATGAACATTGGCAACTCACTCATTCAAGTTATTACTGTTAATAGCAATATCTTTCCTTCACAAACCGTTATTAAATGTGCCTGGGGATCTTGAGACCAGCAGTGTAGCTAGAGGGAAGGATCCTGTCCTGGCTGCACGCATGCCAATCACTGGAGATGTCCCTTCTGCTGAACGTGCTTTCTGAGATGGGGGAAGTCAATACAGGAGCAGCAGCAGTTGTATAGCTGTGAGTCAGGCTGACCTTGGGAGTCTAAAGCCAAAGCTGCCAGACACACTGGTGCACAGAAAAATGCAAAACTTCAGAAATTTAATTTTCTAATCCAGAAGAAGATGGTACTGTTCATGTTTGCCCTCAGGACGAGACACTATGGATATTGCACATTTTTTGAAAACTATATCAGTAATTTCAAGTTACAGAAGTAATGTTAATTCAAGTATCAGTAAATTCACAGCTAAACAAAACTTCAGATTTGACCCATCAGTTCCACAGGAATACTAAATTCAACTTTCTTAGACCCCTTTTAAATGTTTACCTCCAGTGCTGTGCAGTTTTACAGCATTTATTTTCCTTTTCAGAACTGACCCTTTGCATTTAAATTGGCAAAGACATTTATTTTTAATACACTGTAACAATTTAGTGCTGAGGAAATGATGAGAATGCCATGGGACATTGGCTTTTATTAGAGAAAAACAGCAGCCTCAAAGCCTAGATATGTTTTTCT
This sequence comes from Psophia crepitans, assembly GCA_013399095.1. NCBI lineage: Eukaryota > Metazoa > Chordata > Aves > Gruiformes > Psophiidae > Psophia > Psophia crepitans. The sequence goes on along the minus strand of VWZZ01004468.1, from coordinate 153,589 downwards.
GGTGTACCAATTCAGAAAAGTATGCTCATTCTGGCTTAGACTTTCTGAAAGCAATTGAGATAGATCACATAAATGGAAAAAAAAAAAAGTTAGGTGCAGTTTCAGTTTTATTTCTTCTACTCTTTTCTCTCTGTTTTACCTGCCTCTGGCCAGGGAAGAGACAAGCCCTTCAGGGAAGCTGTGATCTCTAGTGTTACAACTTCTAACTCCGTAGGGCTTAATTTTGCTGTAGTGCATATTGACCTCATACTTTGGAAATATTTGAGGTATGTTTTCCCCTGAGATAATGCAGATCTTCTACTGTCATGGTTTATTTCAGGAAACCAATGTAAGGTGCTTATCTGTCTCTCTGACAGATATTCCTAATTGTTTTCTGGTAGGAATAGTAGATTAAGGCAAAGGAGAAGACTTGACACCATGAAATGATGGTTCAGATGTGATCTGACTTGATTCAGTGGTTCCTTCCTTAATTCCATGTCATTTGAAATAAAACAAAATCAAAATCTCTATTCTGTCCACTAAACTAGCATAAATTGTATGAGGGTTTCATAATAGGAAGCGATCACCATACCATGACTGTTCTGGATCTTGTGCATCCTAGGATGTAGTGATCTGCAAATACCTACTCTGTGGAGACCTAAGATTTCCACTTAAACATGAATGTGACTTTATTGACTTAAATGAAAAATGAGCATGAGTGCAGATTTCAGGACTTGAGGTTTGAGGAGGTCCATAGAAGAAAGAGCCATTGGCTGAAAGGTTTCACGTGTACCTTTTCCTTCATGAAAGAGGAGGATTCTGATATACACCTTTCAAAAGAGATTACTGAAGCTTAAGAGACATTTCCCTTGTTACTGGGATATTGAGATTTTCTTGTTACCTGCAATCAATATTTTGAAAACTATCTTCTTTATTACACAGCACCTTTGTGTATCTCTTCTGGTTTTTCACAAGCAAGTTACAAGCATATAACTGTTTGTTGTGAAAGACAATAGGGACATGAGATACCTTTTAATTCTTATTTTCATTAAGATTTACAGTAAATAATGGAGAGGGGAATCTTAAGTGCTAATTCCATCATTGATTTTATAGGCTATGCAGTCACAGGAATAATAACTAACTTAAATAGACATACAAGTTAAGGTCAGTAACAATTTTTATTAGCTGCAGTTAAACCAATTAACAACAATAATTTAAATAAGTTAATCATGTGTAATCAAGGTTCTGCCACCATTCTTCATGTGGATTTGTGTCTTTTCCCTCAGGAAGCCCTGTTACTATGGGACCAAATACATTACAGTTACTCACTGTTCAGCCTTACCCTGGGTGATAAAAATAAAAAGGTAAATAATATTTAGTCACTTGATACAAAAATGAAGGCAACTCTATACTGTAATGCAGGTTTTTAGAAACAATCATTACTACCTCTTACTAGGAAGCCTGTCAAAATGTAACAGGTTAAATAGTGAGAATGCTTTTGAGATGCCCTAGTTGAAGATCCATGTGTCTGTTTAATTGTATAAGTATGTAAAGAGTAATTGTTGAAGAAAGAAAAGAGAGAAGAGTTGAAAAGATTCAACTCTTTCTTAAACACTAAGGAGTTGCTGAGCTCAGGTAAAAAAAAAATCAACTGCGTTAGAGCAGCTCAATTCTTTCCATCTCTGCTACCTGTGCAATGAAAACCAAGCTTCAACTCCTGCTTGGACATGAGGAATGGGACAGCTCCGCCCTGTGGTCCTACGTTGAGAGCCAATATCTTTGCAAGCAAAATTTCTAATTACTGGTTGTGAATGCTTTGATATTACTTCTTGGTTTCAAGGCCAAACTATTTTTTCTTTCAAGTCAGGACATTTTGCAAGTGCAGTGCCTGAACACATCCCAGCACTGCAGAACTTGTAATGTGTCTCTACTCCAAAGAGCTGTGTTCTCCAGGGAATGAAGACAAACCTAGAGATGTCTTTCACAGGCGATGCATATTGTGAAGAATGGTGTATTAACAGAAAATATTGCCTGCACATGACCCAGTTAGCATCATTACAAACACACCGTGATTGCCAGGGATACTACTGAAAGCCAAAAAGGTCTCACCTAAATCAGCCTCTTTTCATTACATTTCTGCTAGTTGATAGGCTTTGTTAAAAAAGTGTTTTCATACCTTGGAAAAAAAGAAGAAGTTGTGACAGAATTCAGAAATAGCTTATAAATAAAACACTGGAGTGCCTAGGAACTATCAAAACGGAGTTAATTAAAACAAAGCTCAGTGAGCAAAAAATTTAGTTTTAAAAAAATAAATTAAAAAAAATTGTGAAATCTCTTCTTTCCATATGGTTTGACATATCCTGTACCGAGGCTTGCTCAAAATGTGTCAAGGATTACTATTGTGGGCATATTACACAACTTGGCTGTTATCTGTTTAACCTTAGGAGAAGACAAGAAGAATCTCTGGGGATGAAAAGCGAATCAAGAGCTTCACATTCTTTTGAGATGCATCAACCAGAAGTCACAAGACATCTGAGAATATTCACACACACACACTCCCCAAAGTTAATACTTTGAAAAGTCCAACTTCCCTAAATTAGAAAACATCAGGATGAGGATTGACTTCCTTGTATAGTGGCTGCTTTTGAAAAATGTCTGGCCCTCTGGTTCCAGCCAGGGAGACAGGAACCCATCGGTTAGACATGGTACTGAAGGACATGGTTTAGTGGTTAATAGGTGGTGGGGGGATGGTTGGACTGGATGATCCTTGAGGTCTCTTCCAACCTTAATGATTCTATTCTATTCTATTCTATTCTATTCTATTCTATTCTATTCTATTCTATTCTTTAACACTTCAGGATCCTCACTGTGCTGAACCACAAAACATTATGATTTACCCAGTGTGTGCAGTAAAGATACCCTCAGCTCTTGCTGCATTTTGTCCCTGGTTCTCACTAGCTAAGGTGGTTAAACATAGTATGACATTTCACAGAAGTGTGGTTCAGCTCTTCCTAAACTTCTAACATGCTGTCCGCTGAAATTATGAACTTCCCACGCCTACTGCAAAATCCACTGACAGGAATTCTTTTTGAGGGATATTATGTACCACCTCCTCCATCCTGTTCTTGTCTTCAGACGTGATGGAGAAGAGGCTAGACTTCTCTGCTTCATTCTGCAGCTCAACTTCTACACTTCCTCCCTCCAAGGAGTCTGAGACACCCTAATTAAACTTACATAAGTGTCTTCAAGATAATTTTACCAAAAGTTCACAGTCTCTCAGTTACCATGTCTATTGTGTCTGCAGTGCAGCAAAAGTAAACCTGACATCATCCAGGTCCTGTTCAAGCTGCAGCTCTCTAGAGCTCTCTGGGGACTAGCCACATAAGTAGGCTTCAGACTTTTCAGACATGGATTATAGCCTGAAATATGCTGAGCTCCACACTGCTGCAATACCAGCTCTTTGCAGAAGAACTATCTAATTTAAAACTTGCTTGGACAAAATGGCATTGCAGTTACTTCTGTGAAAATCTTGAGTTATGGATAACTACCTTTGGTAAGCTTTTCCTGTGACTGCAATACAGGCATGCTTTGACATGCCTATATTTGAGGGTATTCTGCCACTTACTTATCCACATAATTTATCCCAGCCTAATACTTTGTTAAATTTTCAGTCATCATACAAATGGATAGCGACAAAGTTCATGAATATCACGAGTCTTGCTATGGAGACTACAAAAAGACAATTACCTTGTTTTTTCTATATTACTTTGCATGTAATACGTATCTAATAAATAGAATATAAAGAATACTGTATATTTATTTGCAAATATATTCCCATAGACTAGTGATCATCTTCTAATATTACAACCCTGCTCTCAGAACCAAGTGAGTAAAGACTATGCAGCCCATCCTTTCCACTGCATCCAGCTCAAAGCTACATGTGTACGCCAGGGTTTGTGCATAACTTTATCTCTGCCTGTTTATGGGGAAACAAAACTAGGGTAATCTGGTTTCAGCTTTTAAACCAAGGGACTAAATATAAATTGAATGTACACTGTGTGGTGTGGTATAGTGAGGATCAGTATTTATTTTAGATTCTTTGCATTGTCCTGGTTATTACTTTCCCGCCACACTAAGGTAAGCTGTCTTAGATTTAGTGCCTGCTTTAATGTAGTAAATTGAGAAGTTCTGGACAGATTATGTAGTGAGAAATGAGTGTGTGTCTGAATGGCTGTGACAATTGCGTAAAAAGCTGGAAGAAGGATTTGTGTATACCAGCTTAATGACCTATCTTTTCAATTAGTTTAAGCTCTGAAATTTGACCAATTGACCCAAAGTGTTGACTCCCTAGAGAAAACATGTCGGTAACTTATGCAGTGTATACTGCACATGAATGTAAGGAAAAAGAGCTCACTTATAAATAAAGTTATATTGCCGTATTCACAGATCTGTTGCCATGCCACCAGCATTAAAGCAATTTTGTTATCCAACCAACGACTGTTACAGGAAAATTTTAGTCTGTGACTGGTGCACTTGAATGAAAAGTTAATTTTAACAGCTCAGATCATGGATTTTCTACTGGCTTACCAATTAAAATGTTAATTACTTAAATTTTTGAGGATATTTTATTTAATGCTGACAGTTCATAGTATGTTATCCACAGAGAATTCTGAAAACTATTGTTAAAATCCTAGTACTAATTTATGTATATATATGCAAAATTCACTCACTACTCTAATCTTCATCTATTTTGCATATTATGTTTTATGTCAGTATTACATAGGCATACAACCATGGTCTTTTTCTTTAAAGTGATTGCCATAGCTAAGCTGTTGCTTTTTAATACTGATTAGAATAGAATAGAATAGAATAGAATCATTAAGGTTGGAAGTGACGTACAATTAACTCTTCTCTGCGTTGCAGGAGCTGTCCCACAGAGCTGTTCCCTGGGTTTTAGAGCTTCTTTATGCCTTAGAATTCTCCCATTAGTCTTCCCTCCAGCACAGTTTGCTCTGAATTGTCACTAGCAAAAGCAAAGACTGCGAACAATCTTTGATGAAACCAGTTGAAATTTTCAGTCTGTTTTAAACAATAAACTGAAAACTGGTTAAGCCATTGGTGAAGCTGATTTGTAGACCACTCATGGCTTGAAAGCTGTGTGAAGAGCAGCCACCAGAGACCCTGGACCTAGCATGCTTGACTGAGAGTTTGGCAGCACTTGGTTGGTTGTACTTAGGCCTCAGTACTTAAGTAAGAAACTAAGATTTGTGTTCTCTGGATAATGTACATTTCAACTGAATTAAATTTTAATTATTTTTCCTTTTTTTCCCTTGTGCATCTTGTTCCCATCCACTTCTTTGGACAAAGCTGCTAATCTGTACTTTGATTTCTATATCATATAGTCTTCCTTTTCTGAGGATTTTGTCTATTTAAAGAAAGGAGTGCCAAGGGGATATATTATCTCAGCAAGCCACTGTTTCTAAACCATTACATGTGCTATAGTACCTCACAGTTCTCTGTATATTACCATCCATCCCATGTTTTATTCCTATTATGATAATGAATGATTGCTAAATATTATGACACTTCGTTTCTTTAAGAAGTGCCTAAAATATAAATATAAATAGAATGATAATGAAGGAGACAGCTCTTGAGTATAGCTTCTAATAGCTACAGCTGACAATATCTAGTGACATGTGAATGGAATTTCATTGCTATACAAAACAATTATCCAAGAAACATGCGATGAAAATGTAATTTTGTGGCTGAGGCAAACTGAAATATTGTAAGCACAGTGTTCACTAGCAGGATAAAGCAGATATATGGTTTGCTAGCTGAGACACATGAGCTGTTTCTGTTGTCAAGTGTACAAGATTTTATTTCTGGGTCTTTTGTTTCCACCTGCCATTTCAATGTCTGCACAAGAGCTGAATGTATTAAGGCACCTGCTTACCTACTGGATGTTTTTAGTGTTAAAAAATTTTTAAAAGCAACCTCATTTCCTTTCAATAATCTTCTGTAAATGTGCTTGTTAAACATCATGTTATCCACTAGGTAGGCATAATTTTCTAGATTATAAACTAATGAGGTTGGGGGTTACTTTATATAATTCTTATAATGCAGATTTTAAAGTTTTGAAAATTTAATCTGTTGAGAAAATACCTATTTGATTTCTTAGAATGGGATTTCAACTAATATTATCCAGAGTGGCACTAAAGAGATGAAAAGCAGCTGTGCAGGTCTTTTTCATCTTTTTGCATCGAGCAGAATACAGGAAGAGAAGGAAAGAGAAGATAATTTAAATAGAGAAAGATGGCTGTAAATGTGATGCTCTGTATCATTATCATTATTACTAAACCTACAGTTTGAATACATAACATGACCTAAATGTGCCTCTGAAAAAGTACTTTTAAGGGAGTTTGTACGGAACAGCTATACCATTTTATGTTAATACAATGCTTGAAGTTTAAGGCTCTTACTAATCATTAAAAAGTGTAACTTTCCCTTGAAAGCTATCTGTAAGTGAAATCCTACTTGAATAAAGATACATTCATTACCCACTTTATTTTTATATACACTAAAAAGGTTGACCTAATGTACTTGTTTAAAGGAGGGATGGAATATTGTACTGAGTAGCTATTCTACATTGCACTTTGGATGCAATTTTACGAGGATAGACGTGCTTCTAGTAGAAATTACTGACTTTGACGTAACCACACCAATTCAGGAAAGGAAAATAGACTATTAAGGTACAACTGTGTGAATACGTAGCTCTGGAGTGTCAGTGAAGAACAGCACAGAAAAGGAAAATGATTGTATAATTTGAACTGTATTAGTACAACTTTTTTTCTAGGACAGACTGTACTCGTTCTCTCTCAGCTTGGTACAATGCAGATCTTGCTGCTTTAGAGCTAGATTCAGGGTTATTTTCCTGAAAAATTTTAGAGATGGATGCAGTTTTTCATGTCATATTTCGTGCAAAAGAAAAATGTATTTACCAGCACTGAAACACACTGAACGCACATTATATAGAAACCAGAATTTGCCAACATAAAGTATATTCCATTTTCTAATTCGTAACCTTTTACTAAGGAAACACAAATGACACAGCTTTTTCTTTGATTTTAAACATAAAAAATAAACTTGTTTTTAGCTTTGAATCAAAATATATTTTTGCTTATTCTGAATTCATAGATCCCTGCCCTTGTCCCCACTGAAGCAAAATATCTGCACAACAGCAGCATTACAAGTCTCATGCTGTCAGTGAAGCTGACCACCACAAAGACAGCAGCTCTCATGATACAAGTTCTGGCTGAAAGCTGAACCAGAACTTGAGTAATATATTTCCCTCAGCTTCCCTTGACATCTGCTACTCATTTAACCCTGCCTTCCTCCTCGTTCTGCTCATTCCATTTTCCGACTTCCACCTTCTCTTCCCCTTTACTGTGTTCATCCTTGCCCCTCAGCTCTCTTGCATTTACACGTGTTGCTCTGCATTTAACACGTATGGTGGAAAGCTAACTGTGACTAGAAGCTGTGAATGCCCAGTCCAAAACTTACCGGATGCGAAAAGCCCTCAGAGAGCTTTGGATCATGACTATGTGAAAGAACAGTATTAAAACAGCTCCATAGCAGTCTCTAGAAGAACCTCAGCTTCCAAAATTAACTACACCTTAGCTTTAGCTCATTAGCTATACCCAAGCCAGTGAAGAAGGTTCATGAGAGAACATTTTTATTTTGGCACTCTTTTGACTGCTTCTAGAAATTCACTAGACTTATTTTAACCTTTTGTTTTGTTTTAATGCATTTTAAATGCTGACAAACTGTAAAGAGTTCTATTGCAGTACCATTAACAAATTAGACACTATAGCTGCAGACAACCCCATGCGCATCTCCTTAACCTTGGAGACCAACTCATGAACATACTTAATTTCACATGTTCAAAAAGTAAAAGCAAAAATAAAATGCTATTCCCCTCTTGTTCTGCAGATAATCTCTGAGTTCTGTGTCACTGGGAACATGGAGAATACAGAAGGGATGCCTAGCCTACACGGCACTCTGATCACAACCTGCCAGTGTGGAGTTGACATTTTGCAGTTTCCTGATTTTTGAGAGTTGTTTCTTTGTGGGGTTTTTTGGTTGGTTGGTTGGTTGGTTTTGTTTTGTTTTGTTTTTCTGGAGGATACTGGCACATCAGTATTCTTTGATTCTGGAGCACAAGCATATTTCACAAATGCATAGAAGCTCTGCATGAACCATCACATCAGAAATTCTGCAGCAAGCTGGAGTTTTAACATCATTTCCTCTGCTGGTTGAGTCGTTTCTACTAAGGAGTTTTTCTTTTTCTGTGAAAAGAAAATAAACCTTGCAGAGAAGAACCTAAGTGGGAGGAAGAATGCAATTCCATCTTTTAGCAAAACATTTAGGCAGAATAAATATAATCCATATTTTTTTCTTTCATATCGGGCTGGTCTTCTGCTTGTGCATAAGGGATAGAAGTACTTTTCTGGGACACGTCTCTCCGCAGTTCCTGCTTCCAAACGCATCTCCCTCTTGGATGAAAGTTGCCAGCCATATTGAATAATGCAAATATTCATTCAGAAGGCTGAGCAGATCCCTGGGAAAGGTTGTGTTAGGTCTGTTAGTTTTTTGGTTTATCATTCCATGTATGTGCTGAGTATAATCTGCCATCTGCCAAATGTCATTCAGACATTGCTGCATTTTAGTACTGCATGAAATTGCATTTGTATGTAGTTCATATTAACCTACTGTTTTTTTTCAAAATTATTAGGAATGCTTGAAGATGGAAAGTAGTATGCGTTAGTGATACTCTCTTATTCATCTGAAATACCAGGACCCCTGAGTCTACTTATCTAGCCCATTTGACTATACCTCTGATTAAAACTGATTTCTTCTCAATTGCCTTAATTTCTAGCATAATTTCCTGAAAATGGCACGTAATAGTCTATGATACTTGATATCACACAACAAATTCTATCTCCTAGCTTTGTAGTTTCTTGTCATGAGGGGTGAGTGTTCTTTAAACCCAACATTTAACATGTGTGGTCCTCAGGACCTCAGGTTCCCCTGACTCAAACAACTACTGTTCTAGTGCATGGCCCTCTATTTCAGTACTTACATCATAAGGGCAAATGCTTGCTAGAGCTTTCTAGTCCGGTGGGGTTTTAAATGTGGTGGAACAAATGCAACTCTGCTGCACTGGTGCTGCCACTGGTCATGGCCAAGAGGATTACTTCTGCACGTCTCTGTTTCTATAAGTGATTCATCACTGGAATGGACAACACAACAAGGTACTCAAATCTGGAAAGCCTCATGGTGAGGGAAAGGCAATCTGTTTCAGTAAAGTGAAAGTTAAAAGAACAGATCTACTGATATTCTGTAGATATCTATGCAAGAGGAAAGATGTTCATGGTGGAGCTGTCTAATCTAACAGATGAGGCTGGATAGTTACCAGAAAGACACCACACGTTTTGAAAAAGGAGTATTTGATCATTGGCACAAGTTGCCTTAGGAAGGATGAAAGATGGGACTCCTCAAAAAATGAAAGACTGAATTAATATTTTTTCTCCAAAATAATTAAATATAAATAAAAATTTCTAGTTTTGCAACAAAAAAATTTCTATGTCTGAAGCAGAAGATCATTTATCTTACTAGAACAAATAGATCAACGTCATTTGTAGAGTCTAGGTAGGATATAAAATGTTGCTTACTGGCCATTTTCTTTTCTTTAATTTTATCCTCCCCTTAGTGAAAAAAGGTCATTTGTATTTGGGTAATGGGATACACTCCCATCACAAGAGGTTTTAAAGAAAATTTTGTTTCCAAAAGACATGCCTTAGTACAAATATAAATTATTAAATTGATACAGTAAAGTCTATGGACGTATTTGGAAAGATGTTGAATTGTCTCAGCCAATTAATCAAGTCTGGTCTGAAAACATAGAAGTCCCTGATAAGATTTTTTCCCCTCCTCTGTGAAACCAAACATTGAATGACAATACCTGACATGAAGTTTCAATATCAACATAAAACAAAAGTCTCAAATGCTCATCTACTTTATATATCCCAAGAAATTTCAGATTTTTGCCTTCAAATAGTTGTTGCTTTATATGTTCTAAGGAATTCAATTTCATTGTTATTTTTCTAATTTCTGACACATCATTTGTTCCCTCTAAACCACCGTTTCAAACCTGACTCTGAAGTAGTGAAAAGACTTCATTCCAAAAAATGAGAGAGAGTTATAATTGATTTTTGTTATCTAAATCGTGTTTTGTGTCAAAATTATAAGCCTACTTTTGTGATCTCATTCAAACTTCATTTATCATCTTTGCAGGAGCAGATGGGAAAGCTGGCAGTGACAAGAGCATGTAATTGTAATCCCTTGTGTTTGAGATGGGACAGAGAAAAGGTGGGGGTTTTTTTTTTCAATTTAGAAAATGTTACATAATGAGTATATAGAATTCTAATCTGTCTAAAACATTTACATGCAGCTGTGTGCTGCCAGGATTGTTGGCAACTAGTTTCAATAACTATTATTTAATGTGTAAGTACTTTGACATTTATGGCATTTTGTAGCATAGCTGAGAAGATAATAAAATGTCTGCTGAGTTCCTTCACCACTCACCCTCCATAATGGAACAGAAAAGCTGCAATTTTATAAGTTGTTTTGTTGGTGTAGATATTGCTTCCACTCAAAATTTTAATAACAGAATCAATTCCGTTCAGATCAATGGTGAAGATCATTAGAGTAGCTTTTGGGTATTAATCACATCATCTGTTTTGCCTCTGCACCAAGCAGTCAGGGCCCAACACACTGGCTGTCAAATGTAGGGAATTTTTTATTATTTTTTAAATCACTGATGCAGCAGCTGTGTGTTTGCTTAACCTAAACTTACTTATTTACTAGTTTATTTCATATATCCTGCAACAGATATAGGTAGAGCATGCACAAACTTCTACTGAATTCTGTTCAAACTTCTGCCTTTCTACCCTCTATCCTACCCTATCCTACCCTACCCTATCCTATCCTATCCTATCCTAACTTTGCTTTTAAAATTCTTATTTGAGTACATTGGATTTAGTCCCAGGGATCCACTTCCTTCTCAGATACATTTCTTGTTAGAAGGACAGAGGCAGAGAACAAACTTTCTTGCTGTTTACTAGATTTTTCTACTAAGAAACTGTAACAACAAGCCACTAATGTTTTTGTCCATAATTAAGTATTTGCTCTTGGCAAATAAAGTGCACATTTGTGACACCTTTCTCATGCATCCTTCATAAAAATATTGAGGCTCTGGATCATCCTTGTGGCTACAATGCAAATGCAAAGAGGGGTTAAAGAGAAAACATTATGTGAGCCAAGGTCGTTGCGTATCGTGTGTGTGGTAATCTAAGAGCAGAACCAGGTTTGAAATCTGCACACAGGGACAGAAACCTGTCAAAAGGGCAAGCAACAGAAGAGAAGAGGTTAAGAGACACAAGCTGCACACCCTGTGAACCACATCCGTTTTTTCTGGAACAGGTCTCATTACTTTCAGAGCAACATTACTCATTACATGTCCTTCTGTGAGCACCTACAAATGAACAAAAAGAAAAAAAAAAACCACAACAGAATAGTAAAATAGCACAAAAGTATTGAGCCTTGGATTTTTTTTATAAATGAAATACCATCTATATCTATTTAGTAATAGATGGTTTCCTACCCGTAATGAAAGCCCAGTGATAGCACGACAATCATTCATTTAATACTATATATGTATGTGTATATATATGTATGTATTACTCATATACATGTAGTAAACATAGTATTCATACCGTGACACTCATAAATATATGTATATATGGGTATTTATAGACTATGATGTTAAATATGTATAGTTATGGTATTAATTTGATATCACAAATCATACTATTGGTATAGTATACTATGGACACACAGTATATTGCCAGTCACCGGGAAGGCTGTTACTCACAGTGAGTAAACATTACACCAGTCAGGATCTTTGCTTGTAAATAGATTGTGCTCAAAATTGTCTCCATTTCATATGCCAGATTTGCTGTCAGGGCTGTGCCCAGGAGAGCCCTGCTCCTACGGAGGTCCTGCTGGCTTCCGTGGCAGAGCGCGATCCCCCCGGCACGGGGCTCAGCACTGGGCAAACATTCAGAGGAGCTTTCTGACAGAAAGGACAGGTTTGGTACTTGGTAGACATAGTTTTCTCCCTCCTCATCATCCACTTGCTTTGAGACCTGAGCTGATTCTTTCTTTTTTAATAGTCCCTTGCTCTGTTGTTTTTCTTAAATTGTAGACAGATCATCTCATTGGGATTCTTTTATTTATTCTGAAAGATCTGGAAGAAATTCAAAATCCTCTTTATCGTAACTGTACTCTCTATGCCAAGCTGTCCTCTGGCATCCAATGTCAGCCTTTCACAAATGGGCTTTGTTACCCTATTTTTGCTACTCCCTGTGGTCCGTAACTAAGGAAAAGTTCGTAGGTGTAGTGGTAAACAAGCATCTTCTTCCCATAGTGCAGACAAACATAACTGTTGCCTGTATAACTACATATCACAAAATGTCATTCTCCCTTTCCTAGTGAATTTAATGACAAGAAGGGATTTGACACCATGACTCAAAGGAGTTTGCCCCAAGATATCTACAAACTATAACAAGACAATGAGAGGCTGAAAATGTCTGCCCAGCCAAAAGACCATATTGCAAATTCACTGATGATGGCAGTGCATGTAACTAGGTGGGTAAGACTTCTTCCCCCCCCCGCCCCCCGAACACATCCCTTTCACAAAACAACAGGAGAAGAGAACAGGGGGGATGGAAGATTCTGGAGGAACAAAAAGGAGAGGATTTCTGTTCTCTATATTGTGAATGGTTTGAGCACAGAGGAGACAATAAGTATGTAGGAAAGGAAAAATGGAATTAAACCTCTAATTCAATTCCTCAGCACTGATCAGGTACTACGCTTTTTGAAATTAAGAATTACTCTATGCCCTGTGCTAGAATCATAGAATTGTTTATGTTGGAAAAGATCTTCAAGGTCATCAGGTCCAACCATTAACCCAGCACTGCCAAGTCCACCACTAAACCATGTCCCTAAGCACCACATCTACATGTCTTTTAAATACTTCCAGGGATGGTGACTTGACCATTTCCCTGGGCAGCCTGTTCCAATGATTGACAACCCTTTTGGTGAAGAAATTTTTCCTAATATCCAATCCAGAGCTCCCCTGGTGCAACTTGAAGCCATTTCTTCTTGTGCTGTTGCTGGTTACTTGAGAGAAGAGACTGACACCCACCTCACTACAAAATCCTTTCAAGTAGTTGTAGAGAGTGATAAGGTCTCCCCTCAGCCTCCTCTTCTTGTGTTGTACCTTCTTGTACCCCATCCACACACTCCGTCTACATATACGCAAACTGACTGCAGGTGTTTCACACTATGGCAGAAGCTATTGTCAGTATTGTGGTTTTATTCCCACAACAAATTTGAATGCAATTATGTCTTTATCATTTAGGAAAAAGACTATATTGAAGTGATTTTTTTTTTATATTCTCTGCATGTGTAAATAGCTGTCAAACAAAACATCTCTTCTAGTTTATTTCTGTACCGTACCCCTTCCGCCATTCATATTTGGTCAAGACTGACCACATTTGAGTAAGTGCATATGCAACACTCTTCTCTTATTCTACATATAGAGAAGTGGAATGAGCAAATTGAGTGGTGCCTTGTTCCTGCTCCTTTTAAGGTTTGGGGGATGCACTAGGTTTAGATGATTATCCATCAGCTTCCCAGGAAAGACAAGAGTGCAGGAGAAATCAGCACAAGCCGAACTTTTACCTCCGTTATCAGTACTTCGCAAGGCCTCATTTTCGAGCAGGGTCACATTATGATTTGCCTTGGGTGAGCAACTGCATCACAAAAATGGGTGGGTGCTTATACCAGCTTCTCTCCTGCTTGTGCTCAGTCTGGCCACTTCTAAGCACATCAGAAACTCTGCTGGCAAAGGATCCCACGGTAGAGCTCAGATCAGAGGCACAGGGTACAGCCCATTCTGCTGGGCCATGGGAATTTGTAAGCGTTGTCTGTACCTAGACCTTACAAACAGAGCGTGGATGTAAAATGAGTCATAGCTGCAGATTATCAGGCAGGGACTGAGGCCACCTCCTTCCCCTGTTAACAGCAAGGCTCTCGCTGCCTGCTGCCGCATCCCCTGTGCTTTGCGAGAGGGCTGTCAGCACTTGGCTGCCACAAAGGCCCTTCCACCCCCGCCAGCGGCGTCAGCAAACACCTTCCTAATGACTGCGGAAGAGGAAAAGGTGACCGATTTCACAACGAATATCATGTGTGACAAGAGATGTAATTCGATAGGTTTCCGGTGACTGCACATCAGTGTGTCATAAAGCTAAATTCTGCTTTTTAAAAGATTGTTGTAAAGCAATCAAAACAAACCTCATCTTTTTTTTTTCCCCCCTTTTCTTCCCCCCAGCCCTTCCCGCACGTTACTGATTTTAATAGTACAGTAAAGGCAAGGAAATAATGATTAGTCTCCTAACATTACTATGCCTACCTGGAGATAATAAAAATGTAGATTCCTCAGCTTTTATATCATAGTATATGTTTTTTTAGGAATCAGGTAAGTATTACATGTACAGATGGGGAAACTGAGGCAAACACCACACTCATCCCCACCCACAACGTAATAGTGCTCTTATCCAGCAGGTACCACTGCCTTCGCTATTACTACGCTCTCCTCTAATTCCTCACCAGAACACTGATGCAACAGGCATGCTCTGGGGTTGGAAGTGACCTCAAGGATGCAACAGGCATGCTCTGAACTATTACTGAAAACACTCCCCACCAAACCTTAACGATCCAAAGACCACGTTGCACTATAGATGCTATATTTGGAAATAGACACATTCACTATCCTTAGAAGAAAAGCATTTTTTCCTCTTGTCTGGTGTCTTGGGGGGCTGTTGGAGGATGGCCACAAGGTCATACCAGATCTTTTCTTTACAGAGTGGTCTGTAGCAGAGTTGTGGGAAGGAGAAAGAGGGATGATTTAATCTTCTATCTGACCGGGAGGAACATAACATCAGCTGGCAACTCCACTCTCCACCAGCAGCACTTGCTAAGGTAGCACAGACAGGCACCAAAGGCAGTCGTGGGCAGGAGTAAATCCCACCAATGCCATATGATGGACAAAGACAAAAGGAAATAAGGTAAGGGAATTTACTTACAAATATTTAAAACCAGCAGTTGGTATCCCAGGTCTCTGCAGGAAATCCTGGTAGCTCCCCTCACCCTATAGTCAACAAGGGTTCACAAAGGGAAAGTCCTGTTTCATTTGATATCCTTCTATGATAAGGTCCCCTGCCTAGTGCATGAAAGGAAGGCAGTGGATGTATTTTTTCTGGATTTTAATAAGATTTTTGATACTGTCCCTCACAGCACCTTTCTGCACGAGCTGTCCAACTCTGGGATGAGTGAGCTCACAGTGCACTGGGTGAAGAACTGGCTGTAGGGCAGATCTCAAAGTGTTGTAGTGAATATGGCTACATCTGGCTGGTGACTTGGTACCAACAATGTTCATCAGGGTTCAATTCTAGGGCCAGTTCTGTTCAATGTATTTATCAATGATCTGAACACAGGATTTGAATGCACCTTTAGGAAGTTTGATGATGATAGCAAACTGGGAGGTGCTGTTGATTCTTCTGAGGGACAAGAGGCTTTGCAGAGACATCTAGATAGATTGGAGCACTGCACTATGATTACTGGGATGAAATTTAACAAATTAAAATGTCAAATTCTGCACCTAGGATGGAGTAACGCTGGGCACAAATATAATTTGGGACAGGAGTGGTTGGGGAGCAACCCTGCAGAAAGGGATCCGGGGGTGCTGGTTGACAGCAGGCTCAATATCAGCCAGCAGTGTGCCCTGGCAGCCAAGAGGGAAAACCTCACCCTGGGGTGCATCAAACACAGCATAACCAGCCAGTCAAAAGAAGTGATCATCCCACTGTATTCAGCATTGGTGCAGCCTCAGCTTGAACATTGTGTGCAGTTCTGAGACCCAGCACTTAAGAAGGATGTGAAAGTCCTTGCATGCGTCCAGAGGAGGGCAACAAAGCTGGTGAGAGGGCTGCAAGGAATGTCTTATGATGAGTGGCTAAGGACTTCAGGCTTGGCTAGTTTGGAGAAAAGAAGGCTGAGGGGTGAGCCCATCTCTCTACAGCTTTCTGAGGAGGGGAAGCAAAGAAGGAGGTTTTGAGCTCTTCTCCCTGGTATTCAGTGATAGGATGTGTGGGAATGGTTCAAAGCTGCATCAGGAGAGGTTTAAGCTGGACATCAGGAAACATTTCTTTACCAACAGGGTGGTCAAAGAGTGGAACAGACTTCCTAGAGGGATGGTCGATGCCCCAAGCCTGTCGGTGTTCAAGAGGCATTTTTACAATGTCCTTAATAACACACTTTGACTTTGTCAGGCAGTTGGACTAGATGATCATTGTGGGTCTCTTCCCACTGAAATAGCCTATTCTATTCTGTTGTAGTCTAGTCTAGTCTTTGTTCTCCTTTACTTTCTGCAAACACCGTTCCATTACTGTGTATAGTGCCAGGAATAGACAGCTAAATGCGTGTCTGAATGTAAAACAGCACAGCAGAGACAGATTAGGATTCTATCAAACTTTGGCTCTCACAAAGACTCTCCACCTCCTTTTGCAGTAGGGCAGCTGGTCTGGTGCTCTTCTGCCTCACCCTTGGGAGAGCTTGTTCTTACCTATCCTCATCATACCTTGCAGAGATCTGGTGTCTCTCCTAATCTTAACTGTAGCCACATCTGTCTTCAATATCCATTAACTAGACTGATGTTTCCAAAGTTCTTACATTTGTTTTAATAACCCAACCACATTCTGCTTAAAATGGAGGGAATCCCTCCTTGGCACACCCTGTACAGAGAACAATCAATAGCCGAACAGGAATGGAAATGTGGATGGTGTTTGCTTTTTTTTAAGGTAGGAAGATAATGAGCTCAGCTGTTCAGACAGTGGAACAGCAGCCTCAGCTGTCCAGTGTATTTCACCTAGAGTACATCAATGTATTTCTGCCATAACAGCTGTCACCAACCAATCCATCACCAGTCAATCACTGTGCTGCTCCGTTAGAAACCATGCTAATCTGTTATGCTATGGACCAGACAGTGGGAGTTGCATGTAATACTGAGACTATCACACCCCTGACACACCAGAGCCCAGGACTGTACTGCAGCTCATCAGGAAACAGAAGTAAAATATAATTGCGTCACAGAAGTATGTCATCCTAGAAAAGGTTTTCTCACCCTTCATGGAATAAGCGTTCCTCCTCCTTCTCCTTATTGATGTTCCTTGGCAGTGGCCCTAAAGGCACATTTTTTTGATCTCAGCTCTTGTGCATCTATTAAGTGCGAAGGGTCTGTGGCCGTACAGAAGCAGCCAAGGTCATACGGAGGATTGGTCAGGCAATCTCCATGGCATTAAGTACATGCCTTCAAGACCAGACCCAGCTTCCTGTCTTTCCTCCCCCACAGACAGTTCCCCATCACTTGTCCTAGGAGCTATTCCCAGTCCCACAGCTTTTTCAAGTGAGGAGAAGGAGAAGGTTTTTCTGCAGCGTGTTTATGGCTGGATCCAAGGCAAACTAAAATTAGTCCCAAGGATGCATAGTTCTCAGCCCAGTTCCAGGAAGGTGGTATTTTCCAAGCTCAAGAAATCTAGAGATGTGTAAAAGGAATGAAAAGCTTGAGCTTTGCAGTCCAGAAAAGACCAGCAAAGTAGCACAGCTCAAGTAATAGACAGAATTTGTAGAACTGCATTTCAAACTCTGTGTTGTAGATGGCATCTTATATGGATCAACAGCTTTTTTAGAAGAACTTGGAGAGGTACCACAATCTTTGTTCTGAACATTACTCCAGAGCAAAGACCACTCTCCTGACATATCAAAAAGAAGATCAATCCAGGCTTTCCATTGGTATCTTTAATCCTTTTGCAGAAATGCTAACTAAAACATACTTCAAAGAGCTCTTGAAGCTGTAGGCTGAGATGTTGCACAAAAGGAACTAAATGTGTTCTTGATTTCTCAATTAGTACACAAAGAATGAGGATATTTGTATACCACTATAGGAAACAGATCTCATGATTCCTCTCCATGCTGTAAAGAGTTACAAACTAAGAACTCGGATAATCTCGGAAATCTGACCAAACTACCTTAATGATTCCACATCACTACTTAAGTTTCTGAGTGTGTTTGCTTCACAGATCTTTTGAAAGAAAGAGACTCCAAAATGCAGGTTTATTAACAATTTCTATTTATTTTACTTCTACTCATGACTCTCTTTTTGTGTGCTTCTTACTCACAACTCAAACCAGCATGAATTTTAAGTGGAAAACAACGGTACAGAACTGATAGAAAAAGCATAGCTGAAATTGCTAAGGGACTTTTAACACACTAATGCATCTTATCTAAAGAAGTGCTCACAGATTTAATGACAGAGTCCACAATGACGGATCATCCATTCTTCTTTCAAGAGACATTGCTTTTCATTTGATTTACGTGTTGTTGTGTGAAAAGCAGTGTTCATAATCCACCCAATCAGGTGGGGCTCCTTTGAATGTTACGATCAATAAAATGGACTTAGGCTAAGACAACTTTGATAAAGCTCCCACAGCATGTTACGCTATTCTTTGATTGCGGCTGAAAAGTTTCATGTTGATTTAGCTGCTGAAGAAAAAAATTTGTCTGTTAGATCCTCCTATGGGTAAAGCTTAGGTGGCCTAGAGTTTTTTGATGGCATTATTAAGAGACTGACTGGAATGCAATACAAACTGTGCTGTCAGGAATGTCAAACAGCCTCCATATAATATGCTCTAATTTAGCTTTTCAAGAGAGAAGGCAGAATGACAGGAAAATGGATTTTATTTTTTGCACCAAGTCAATTAGCTTGAGGCAATGAGAGTAAATCATGCTAGATCCACCTTGCACTATCTAAGAGGATTTTTCTATTATACCTCACAAAGATCATCTTGAAAAGAGCTATCAGGTTGGCAGCTGAAATGCCAGTTGTAGGTCCCAGATTTGATAAACAGTATTTGCTAGAGAACAGGAAATTGCTGTTTAACCTTCTATCTGGGTTCATCTATGAGAGGTCAATTGTCCGCCAATCTTGTTATTTTCAGGATAGTGAGAAACTAAAAGGATTCTGTGTAGTGGCTCTTTGCAATTACTGGGGAAGAGGAGAGAGGCAGAATTCACCTGGCATGACATCATGAGTGAGATGGCAACAGGTATTTGGCCTATTAAACCTGTTATTTCTTCCTAAACTATGAAGATCTTTCAGTTACCATGGGGGAAAAAGGGGAAGTACGAAAGCAACACTGTGACATCCTCCTTGTTTTCATTCAAGACATTGGTAAAACTTGCATGTCTGGCATTCAGTTCAAAATATTGTTTGGAAGTGCATAGAGTATTTTGATGAAACTTCTTGTACTGAGATGAGCTGCTTTGCAGATATCAGAACATTTCATGGAGATATATTATTTTTGGTAGTTTTCATTGAAAGTGATTTTGAGGTCCCTGGATTCATTTATTTCTAATAGCAGAGTAACAGAGAAAGACTAGGACTGGGAGAAAGAAGGAAGAAATAAAGACCAAAACCTCTAAATAACTAAAAAAAGCCATTTCAACACTACTCTATTCTGCATGGTGAAGCTTACAAAGGCTTGAGGGGAGAGAAGAGAAAAAAAAACCCCTCTTTAGAATAGAATAGAATAGAATCATTAAGGTTGGAAGTGACCTCAAGGATCATCTAGTCCCACCATCCCCCCACGACCTATTACCCACTAAACCACGTCCCTAAGTGCCACATCTAACCTTTCCGCAAACACCCTCAGGGATGGTGACTCCACCACCTCCCTGGGCAACCCGTTCCAGTGCCCAACCACCCTTTCCGAGAAGAATTTCCTCTTCATCTCCAACCTGAACCTCCCCTGGCGCACCTTGCAGCCATTTCCCCTTGTCCTGTCACTAGTTATCTGCGAGAAGAGGCTGACCCCCAGCTCGCCACAACTTCCTTTCAGGTTTCCTTTAGGACTTTTCTTTCAGTAAAATCTGGTCTAACAATGCCTAGGTTTATCAGACAGATGTACTACTGTAGTGGATTTTGCACAAGATCACATTATAAAAAAAATTTCTCAATCAACTATGATGGCAAAAGTGGTATCTTCATTAGGCCCTTGACCTTTGACTTTCAAGATATCTTTTACCAAGAGCAGGAGTCATACAGTTAGTTTTACACTTTTGTTATGTGGGGAGGGAATAATAGCAGTATGTCAAACACTGGGAATTTATCTCCAACTGCTCTTTCAATAAATACTTTATTTTTTAGACGTAAATGTGAATGAACATTGGATATAAATGTTGACCTTCATGCTACTGTTATTTATAGAGGTGGCTTTTCGCCATATCAGGTACTGAGGGAATGAAATCACTCTGTCATGCTTGAACCTAACAGCATTCAGGTAACTGCAGCAGAGATTTTATCTGAATGTTCCTCATTGGGGTTTTTTTGCTTGTTTTTCCACTGAATTCTGACCTTGGTGTTTCTATCAACACCATAAATGAATACCTGATTTCAAATTGTTGGTTTTTATAAACTTCTCTGAACAAAAGTTTGTGATAACTTTTTTCTTTTCTTTAAGATCTGAATTATAAGGGAACAGCCCTGCATAGCCTGAACCTCTGCACATCACAGAAAACCTCTTTAAATTACAATTTTCCACAATGTCCTTTCCCAGTCAAACATTTACAAAACTAGAATTGCTAAGTATAATGCAGATTATCAGCTGCATTTAAACAACGTAGTGACAGTACCAGTCATCATCTAAGGCTATACTATTTATGAAAAGTCAGAGGAAAAAATCCTTCTCTAGTTTAAGTGAAGGGAAACTAATCAGGTTTGTCTATAAACCTTCACTATCAGTCTCCTGTAGACCTCATACCACATTCCCATTGTCCTAAGGTATAATTAATCCTGGCTTATATCAGAAGTAGTGTGGCCAGTAGCAGTAGGGAAGCGATCGTCCCCCTGAACTTGGCACTGGTGAGACCACACCTCAAGAAAGTACATTGAGATGCTGCAGTGTGTTCAAAAAAGGGCAGTGAAGCTGGTGAAGGGTCTAGAGAGCAAGTGCTATGAGGAGCAGCTGAGGGAAACACGGTTCTTTGGCCTGGAGAAAAGGATGCTGAGGGAAGACCTTATTGCTCTCCACAACTACCAGAAAGGAGGTTGTAGTCAGGTGGGTGTTGGTCTCTTCTCTCAAGTAACCAGCAACAGCACAAAAGGAAATGGCCTGAAGTTATGCCAGGGTGTCGTGGTTTTACTCCAGCTGATGGCTGGGCACCACATAAACACTTGCTCAGTCCCCCTCATCAGGAAGGGGGAGAGAATCGGAAGAGCGAAAGTGAGAAAACTCGTGGGTTCAGATACAAGAGTTCAATCAGTGAAGCAAAAGCCGCGTGCACAAGCAAAGCAAAACAAGGAATT
>VWZZ01004468.1:86292-121065 GCA_013399095.1 Psophia crepitans | reverse complement strand
CCCTCCTTCCCTCCTTCCCTCCTTCCCTCCTTCCCTCCTTCCCTCCTTCCCTCCTTCCCTCCTTCCCTCCTTCCCTCCTTCCCTCCTTCCCTCCTTCCTTCCTTCCATCTTTTCCAAGCCTTTTCGATCACGAACTCCCTTGTAAAGTGCAGATAATGAGTTACCATAGCTATTTCCCTCCTGAGGGAAATGGAAATAGCTACTTCCCTCCTTCTCTGTTTCAATTTCTTTGTTTCCTTTCTGGTTTTATTCCAAACATAAATGACCCTTCCATGGCTTGTAAGCTTAGCTCCCCAGTGTTTCTCAATATACTCAGTGGACTGCTCTGCAAGTAGGATTTCTAGAATTTAATTTATTTATTGCACTTACTTACTAGAAAAAAATTGACATTCAAAAAGGGGGGGAAAAGATTAACAAAAATATTTCTCAAAATGTTTTCAGACTGTTCTCAGGAAGAAAATAGCATAATAGTTTATTGCTTAGAAGACTGTTGGACTTACCTGAGAAAGGAGGCCAGTCTACAATTACTGTAGTTGTACCATTAGGCTTCTTGATTAGTATTTATAGCAATAATACGAATAAGGTATATGATTTACATTAACAAACATTCAAGGATAATAGTAACCCAAGAAAAAGCTATGTATAAAGAAAAGATACAATGAACATTATCAATCTTTAATTATTTCTACTGGGAGGAACAGGCCAGTGTGCTTTCCTAGGCTCCCAAAAGGATGTCTGGGAGCTGAAGCAAGCCTATGTGTTAACCATCTAGAGTGACCATGCAAGAGCAGTCCCTGTAAATCGACAGAGAAGCAAAGGCAAAAGGATAGCTGCTGCTGCTTCAGATAAGCGTTGGCATGTCTTATCTGGGATTTCTTCCTAAGCATTGTGATATCAGTGATACCCACTGAAATCGAATAGCCTAAGGTTTCTAGAAATAAGCAAATGACACCAAGAGAACACCCTGGCTCCATATCAGTTATTATACAACAATAAAACTTTCTCAGATCACCCCCAGTTCAGGCTGTGCCTTGGCTAAAGAGGCACAGTGTTATTCACGTAACACTGAAATAGTCAGGATTTATTTGTGCAGATTTTGAATATTTCATTTTATTTTAAAGTCTGCTGCTTATAACGCTGGACTGCCCCTGACTATACACTTCATACCAAGCAAATACATAAAATGCATTTATTTTGAGCAGAGAAAGGAGGTTTCAAAACTCTACGATGTTACAGGCAACTCAAATGTTGCAAACAAAATATGTCCGATGGCAATGACACATTAATGACTTTGCATACTGGAGTATAAAATTATCCTTTTTCAAGGAAACTTATAAGGACTTTTAGTTTCATTGGAAACCTCAATAACTCTTAATGGTGCAGATATTGTGCTCTCATCCACTGTGCAATGCAGACCACTCCCAGTTACTAAAATAAGCTGAGGAGGGAAAAAGTCTTTTCCATCGATTGATGAACTGTCCATGACAGCCCCAAGGGAGAGCTATCTGTGCATCAGCAATGTTTGTTCTGCTAAACCAGCTAATACTTCTACTCTGTTAAAATATACCAGTCTGTAAATGATACACACTCCTCCATTGCAGAGACAGAAAAAATATAGCTCATTGCCTGATCCTTCCCTTGAGACTTCTTTGTTACCTGCAAAGCACAATTTTAGCAGCAAAGGTTGTTTCTTTCTTAACTAGTTTTCTCTCCAGAACTGACCAACCCAACCCCACTGGTAGTAAAGGGCTTTGGATCAGACTTGGACCTTCCGAAGGAATCTTTTGTGGTGTGTAAGTTTTGCAAGATGACTGCCATAAGTGACATTTGAAAACTTAATCGTGAAAATCAAGTTGACTTTGGGGGTGAGACATACCTCATCTGCAAAACTGAGATGTTTCATCTAAAGGCTAGGTGTCTCATTTTAGTGCTTATTTGTGGTGAGCTTATATAAATGGTTTAGACCACACACCTGTAGTGGGTTTCCTCTGGTCTGAACCAGACATTTAAGATGTGGTTCAGAAGAGACTCAGGTGATGGTTTCAGATATCTAAATTTAACAATCTGAATCCACAGATATGAGACATTTAAATTTAATGAGCTGAATTTCACCCTAAAAGGCATTCCCTGAGGTTTAGATATTTCAGTGTAGTTGAGATGAATCTTACCTTTTGTCTCAAAAATACCATCTAGCTTATGAGAGAGAGTATTTTCCTACATATGAGGAATGATAACACCCTGGGGTATTGATTTCCTCTTCCTTTAGAAGTGAGAAAAAAGGGACACAAGACAAGGAAAAAATCAGTCTTTTGACCACAAAATCTGTTGCTTCCCTTCTGTGACAGCCTGGGATTCTGTTTGCAACTGCCTGCAAATCTCCAACAGGATTTTCAGGAAACTGTTCAACTGATGTCCCTTAAATTGTTATTATCCATGACTTTAAGAAAGGCATTCTAAAGGCCGTTGGGGTTTATAGCACAAAGATCTGGAAGTCAGCACAGTGAAGAAACATTTCGTCTTCCTATAAAGACTTTGTGGAACTGTTTTAGACATAAGGGGGGATAGTATGTAAAAACGAAATATTGCTACAGGTCAACAAAACTACAAGTCTGAAACTACTGAGGGGAATATTTTGTTAGTAAAATCCTCATCCTTTCTTGTAATGTCATCACCATCACCTCCTCCATTCCAAGAAGCTTTTCAAGCAACAGAATAATTCCCGCAATAGGAGCCATCTTCAGAACCAGTCTGTTAGAAGTGAGATTCGCTCTAACTCTCATCAGTTCTTTCCTGCATGTCCATGGAGGAAAGCTGGAAAATTAGACTAGATTTCAAACTACCCAACAACCAAAGCAAGAAAAGATACATTACATTATGAAGCCTGGCATGACAGAGGGATATCGAGAAGACTTATTCAAAGAGTCTTCTTCACACACTTAAATTTCCATCGGAACAACAGAGATAGCAGATATCTGTAAAGACTGCCCAGGTGAGACACCCTTATCTCCCTGTTTACTGTATGTAAAGCCCAGACCTATAAAGTCTGTAAGACGATTTAATTTTCTTGCCTGCTGAGTAGGAAGCTGACAACAGTTGATTAATAGGAAATATGAGGCTCAAGAGTACACTTAAAATTCAGGACTTTGTGTCCACTTCTGAAAGTAGCCAACACTGTGGCAAACAAAGAACACTGATATGAAATCATCTGAAAGGGTTCAGAGGGAAGCCCTGTGTAGATCAAGCACTGAGCTTCAGTATCCTCTTCTAGGAGACCAGAAGTCATTAATTCATGAATGATGCTTTTAAATATTTTCCTCTTGTGGGGACAGGTCACCATGGGACAGGAGACGAGACATTAAAGCACGCAGTGTCTTGCCAAAAGTCAAACAAATGACAGTACTAAGGGGAATACTGAATTTAACCCTGAGCTACCCATTACACCATGCTCTGAAGTAAGCAAAAGTTCAGTTCCTCTTTATGTTAGCCAAGTAGAAGGTTCTTCAGTATGTGTCAAAGTATCAGGCCCATTTAGATATATACTCCTGCCATTAAAGCTTTGACCCTATCAGTGGATGATGGCAGAGAAGGCCAAAATATATGGGATGAGGTTTGGTTTTGACAACAACAGTAATTGATTTTGCATTCATAGTTGGCATTTGATTGTCTTGTCAGTGCAGGCTGTAGTCTTAAGGAGTGGAAATGCCACCCCACTGAAATGCAGAATACTGAAAAGGTCAAAGAAGAGGAGAATTCCCCCTTTAATTCATGAAGAAAGAGACATTAGAGCCCAGGGAGCCTACACACATGACAAAGGTTATAATGAGAAAAGAAAATGGCAAACGAATAATCCATTTTTGTGAAAAAGATCCTAAGGAGACCATAAAAGGGCAAATGTCCCATATTCATCCCTCTTGTGACTGTTGCCACATGCAGAATGCAGACGACCGTCACTAAGGGAAAAAGAAAATAAGCTGCACCACTGTTAAAAGAAAATATATATCCCACATATTTGTATGCTTATGTAGACGGGAAACATTGAGATGTGATATTTTTAAACAGAAACAGACACAGTAGGAAAGATGTAATGAAAAGAAAAGTGTGTGAATTTGTTTTAAAAATTCATACATCTCCTGCAGAATTCAGCAACGAAGAGCTGTCAATTGTGCTTATGCAGCTGAAAAGACTGAGGTAAAGATGATTGTGGAAGGATGTTTTTTCTAAAATGTTCCAGATAAAGAAGTCTGGACCAAGTAAATGTTTTCTGCCTTTTTTCTTCTTAATTTCTGGAACTCTTCTTTTATATAATTTACTTACTACATTAGCAAACCTATGCATAGGCATTTATCTGCTGGACAATAATTCAAATACAGTCTTGCTATTGTGCAAATTACCTCTGCGTATCTCTGTGTCTGGGTTGAGGTTTCTCAGAGAAGTTTGCTTCAACCAGTAAGAATTACACAGACAAATCGAATTTCTTCTCCATTTTCTTCATATGTACATATATATGTATATCTGCATTTGTATACAAACATAAGGTTTTTATTAAGTCATCCACATTCATGTACACACACACAGAGACAAATAAGGACACAGAGCTATAAAAAAAGGGGGAAAATAAAAACATCACAGAAAGGAAGACATCCTAGAATTTTCCTATTCCTTTGAGCTTTTCTCCCAAGGCAACCACCTAGTGTATATCTTCAAATATATGCTAGTACTATGAATAATTGTTTCTAAAAATATTCGGACTTTTGCTGCTAAAGCTGAAATCCAACACTCTGGAACACTCAGTTTTTACAGTTTTTAAATGGAAAAGTCATTTTTATGATAATCACTTCTGTCTGTCTCTCCCTCCCTCTCAAGCTTTCATACAATCTGTAATTTACTTCTTTATTCTTATATTCAAGCCTATAAACCCTACACTGAAACTCTGAGCACTGAGTGGTACTAGAAGCAGATGTAAGAGATGAAGTGAAGTTCTTGAAGAGAAGAAAAAGGTGGTAAAATAGGGCAGCGTCCTCTTGTTATTCAATGGCTCTATAGCGTTATTCCTTTGCAGCTGAAACTGTCTGGGAATGCAATGCATAACACAGAGGTTCAAAGACAAAATATGGGGTTTTTTTCAAGAAAGTATGCAGAGCTACTGGAAACAAACACAAACAAAAGTTTTCTATTTTTCCTATTTTGCTTTGTCTGAAGTGTTGAATTTGCTTAACAGCCTGCACTTACAGAAAGAAGAATGAACTGTTATCTAACTGTTCTAAAGAGATTTGAAATAATATTGTGCTTCCAGAGAAAGGAAAGAACTGTATCAGTTTCATAAGAGATCAAAAACAGGGAGAAATTTTCAAAGCATTTATACCACCTCTGAGGCTATTAAGTCATCCATACAGTTTTGAAGGGTTTGTGGAATCCCTAATTTGAGAACAGATTATGGCAGTGCTCGGAGACCTGAGATAGAACATCTCAACTCAGTCTGAAAAAAAAGCAATTGTGTTATTTGCCTGAATGTAATCAGACCAGATCACTTAGTGAGAAGTGAAACGTTTTGGCTGAGTTTTTCAAAACATGAATTCACAGTAGCATCAGAGGCAAAACAAAAGTAAAATCTCCAAGAGACTGAAAATGGACAAGCAGCAGCAAATAGCACGTGTGATGCAGAGGAAACCGGCAGACTTTGGCAACGTCCTAACGTCGCATAGGACTGTTCCATCTGCAAGCTTTCCAAAACGCTGCAGAGACAGGCAGAAGACACCGATGAAGAAGGACAGTACATGTGTTTTACAGAATGAGAAGGTTCTGTGTTCGACAGAGAGATGTTTGCAGCACTAACAGCTACTTTAGAGAATATTTCCTGATGGGATTTGCTCAAGAGAAGCTACACACTGTGACTGAACTATTACTTTAAACGTCTGCGATGACCTTTTCAATTATAACTTTAAAATACGCACAAGTTACTGTGATAGCTGAAGATACAGTTAAGTATATGAAAAGAAAACCTGGTCATGTGAAACAGGTAAAGTTCATATTGCATCATGGAAAGACTACTTCTACTCTGAATACTCAGAGCTAGGTGTGAAAGTCAGTATGTCTTGGAAAGGTAAATCTGCAAGTGCTAGGAAATGCAAGATCTGTCTGACATCAGTAACTTGATTCAGCTGCTCAGGCAAAGGGATCCAACATAGTCTGAAACACCTAACAGGATGAAATACCTTATTGTGTCTGGCTGGCAGGAATAACACGGGAGCTATGGGACACCCATGTTTTTGGAGTGACAGAGGTCAGAATTACACAGGGAGTTTGTCGATTACTGTCCTGGTTTTGCTGGGATAGAATTATAGAACTACTTTTCTGCACAGAAAATCTGCATTTTAGAGCAGACTGCAGCAGTTAATTCTGTGAGAACAAAGACACTTTAATGTAGTTTATGGCCAGCTATGGAATGCAGGTTTCCATCGGGACCAAGGTCTGGAGCAGTCTGAGACAGCCGGGTGCAGAAGCGAGGAGGGGCGAAAGCCAGGGCACTGCCCGAGCTGGCCAGCAGAAGGATTCCATACCATAACCATCACGCTCCCTATACATTAGGGATTCTCTGGGATGACCCTCTCTCTGTGATGGCTGCCATCCCTCAGGGGGGTCTCACCCACCATCCCGTCCCTGACCCCACTCTGTGCCCCCACCCTGCCCTGCGGGATGCGGTGCCTGTCGCGTTCTGGCTGGAGCTGCGCTGCTGGCTGTGTGCGGCACCAGCACCCACTGCTGGGGGGGCAGCTCACCAGCCCCATGTCAGCTGAGTGTCACCTGCTGTGTTTTATACTTGTACACTTATACTAGCTATACTTGGTGTTGATATTAAGCCTTTTTACTCTTCTATTAAATGTTTCTATTTCAACCTACACGTTTTCTTTTCTTTCCCCAATTTCCCCTCCTCATGTGAGGAGAACTAAAACAACTGTCTGAACCACAACAATTACCTCTGCTATTTCCTATTGCTCATAGTGTGAGTTTATCCACCTTCCATCACCCAGTAGAAGCCTGTATCATAGACACCTCAACACAGTTATCTGCTGAGAGGTGCATGTGCGTGAGCTAGGTGTCTAAGCACTCATTTGCCTAACGATTAGTGCTGAAGACCACTTAATTGTGCCTAGGTTTTCCCAGACGTTTCTGCAGCCCTGACAGATAAGACAGGACCAACAGGGCCAGCTGTGCTCTCATGGATTCAGCAGAAGCTAGCTAAGAAAATCAAATATCTTAAATATTAGCAGGTACTTCCGTGGGGGCTCATGAACTGCTCTTGGCTCCTCTTCTGGTTGTACTGATCAGGGCGTGATGGTACTGGTAATCTGGAGTAACAACTCTGAAACTGCTAAACTCCTAAACTGTTGTACAATGTGAAGCTTAGAAACAGCCTAGTTGGTATCAACCCTTTGTCTTAAAAACAGAGGTGATTGGATTTAACAAAACACAAAACGTATCATGATAGGGAATTATATTTGTGAAAGCCTTTGCAGCCACAAAGTAGCATATGTTTATAACAGCAAAATATGGATTCAATGCTCCTTATAAGGGCACTGTTGTGAGTTAATTACTGCAGAAATGCAGAGCTGTAGTTGAAAGAGCAACTCTTGACAGTAGGAAGAAATACAAGATGAGCTGTGCCTGCAAGTCCTCTAATCACAAGGAACCACCAGATCCTAAACACCAGTAGGTAAGGCAGTTGTAAAATGTAGATAAAACTTTTCATGGAAACCCAGGATGTAAGAACTGAAAACACCATCGCTTGCCCTTTACGTATCTTTATGGCAAGAAAGTGTATTTTTGGCATTCTGATGATGTTCTGCATATGTACATATGTGTATACATCTATATCTTGAAAAGTATAACCATGTTTATTTTAATAACAATCTCTTTAGTCAATATCTAGCTAAGCAAGCATGACTCTATTCTTTTTTTTTTCTGAAGTTGTATTGGTCTTTTTGATTGAATGTACCATACAGCTTTAAGCACATCTGTGCTATTAAGAGCCTGTTCAGTGTCTTTCAGCAGTTCAGAACAGGATAAGGCTGTGATTACTATCATGTCACTCTCTTTTGCTCACTGATTATTTTATTTGAAGTCTCAGATAACCCTTTGAAATTAATTCATAAAATATTTCGATTTCTATAATCACTAAATGGATAAGGTGACATTTTGTTAACAGCTGTATTGCTCGATGAAAGACATTTCTGTAGAGCCCAGATTGCGCTTTATAACACTGTATTTTTAAATCTCTATACCCTTTACAGATGTCTCAGATTTAGGTGTTTTTTGCTTTTAATGCTATCAAAAAAGCATGCAAAGATCAAAATATAACAGAATTCATAAAATTTCATTTTGTATTAGTGAAAGGTTTAATTTCTAATATAATAACATACTAACTTATCCTGGTAAGCCAGTCACTTATTTACTCTGAAATTGTTAGCTTAAAATTTCTCTCTATAACATAGCACAACACAAGCATTCACTAAGACAAAGATATGTCTCTATAGCATAAATTGATCTCCTCCACTGAAAAATAAACTACAGAAACTCTATATAACTGTGTGTCCTAGAATTATATTTCTTTCATAAGTTTATTATTAACTTTATGTTTATATCCCAGCCTTTAAGTCAGCAGCATATGTCAATTATAGGGCAGAACAAAACAAACCTGTGTTGGTGTATAGACTGGGAGTGTGAATTGGGTGTCAGGAGAATGATGGATGAAGAAATGGAAACAGAGGCCTCCTAAGGTCTGATTCCTTTCAAATGATACAATGATGATATATGCTCAGCACTTCCCAACTGCAGATCTCAGAGCAGATACCACCAGAGATCAATAACATTGTCCTGCTTACAGAGGAGGAAATTGGGGTCCTTGATAGTGGCTTCCCAGGAGACAAATCAAATTCAGTCACTGAATCCCAGTCAGGATTTCAGTCTCTGGGAAACACAGCTTCCCCCTGCACATTTCCATAGAAGCTGGGTGGGAGGAAAGATATTCTTCAAGATTAATGAATGACACAGGTAGCACTGCAAAGGGATTTTAGGTGGTCACAACAGATTACTTTGTACTACTAGTGCTACAGCAGCAGCTACATACTCTGTTTATACGTCCACTTGGGAAGCATTATCCACTTGCATCGTGAAAAGCAGGTCCCTGAGCAGAGGATCTTGTACTCTAAGTGCACAGGATGAGGCAGTCAGCAAAGCGGCAGTGAGCTTTCAACAACCGATTTGAACACTAGCCATAGCACACTCGTATCTGAGTCAATTTTAAGCACCTTTTTGATAGGCATGATGACAGAGGTCACATTAGAATTTCCTCCTTCAGATATATTCATAAGGAAACTCATTGCTTGCTTCCTGATAACAATGAAATAACTTTAACAGCTTGAAGTATTACCTTGCTTGAGTAGATGCTTTCCTCACAATTGAAGAAGGTGATAATTTTAATAAGCCCATCTTTATCTACAAATGCCTGAGTCTTTTTGCATGTTGAAAATTAAAGATTCCATTCACTTCCTGCAAAATAGTTAAAACAAATATCTTCTGTCAGAAGCTAGCTTCTCCCAACTTCAATTAAACTTCCAAATGACTTTCACGCATCAGAGACTGCACCAAAAAGATCAGTCAGTTCTATCTCCTCCACATCAGCTTTGTAGTGCCACATATGGCCAGCATTGATTCTTCAAGCACTGCAGAGAATTTCACTACATTTTTCAATTTTCTGGCAATTGCATCT
Organism: Psophia crepitans; assembly: GCA_013399095.1. Taxonomy (NCBI): domain Eukaryota; kingdom Metazoa; phylum Chordata; class Aves; order Gruiformes; family Psophiidae; genus Psophia; species Psophia crepitans. Next base: position 111,299 of record VWZZ01004468.1, on the reverse strand, counting down.
TTAACTGAGGGTGAAATTATTATGGCTTTTGCTGTCATCTTAACTTTACTCAAAGTACTTAATATATCCCAATTTACTGAGTGTTAAAAAGTCCTGTCTAATTTTGTTTTGACACTAACAGATTACTTCCAACATACTCTTTATTAAGACAGTCCACACAGCAATTTGTTTTCTTTCATTTTGTTTTTCTAAAAAAAATGAGCCCGCATTTAAATTTTTGGGTGCAAAAGTCCTGATTAATTGATTAACATTCTTCACTGACTGGATTTTCAGCAATATCCAGACTTATAGCCATGAATTCAGTATTAAGGTCAGGTTTAAATTCAAGAATAAGAACTCAGAAGTGGATTATACCAAAACCAAGCAAGAGTCTTGTTGCAACTGAAGGTGCCCATGCATCATATTAGTTGGAAACAGTCAATCACACATAACTTTTCAGACAGATCCAGCAAGAACAGAATTTATCTCCTTAGACATTTATTCCTACCATTCTTCATGTCCCAGAGAAAAGCTATCAGTCAGTGACCCTGAAATATTTTATCATGGATGGCAGATCAAACACTCGTTCACCTCTGTCGTGCTGGAGGTTAGTCATACAGCAGCACAGGTGATGATGTTTGGTCTTCAGTCCCAGCTCCGAGAACATCCGTGTAGGGCTGATTGATGGTAATTCACAGGGAAGTAAAGGATGGCTCTAATAAGTGGCTATCGAGCAAGTCCTGCTCTTACCTCCACTTCTCTATATCCAGGGCAGACTCAAGCCCAGAGGGTTTGCGTCAGTAAAGGACAAACACTTTTGCGTTTACTGCAGTAAATTCAACCAATACACAGTTGTTCAATTCCTGCTGTTAGAACAGATCTCTCTTGTGATTTGGGGCAAATTCTTTAATTCGTCTTTGCTATAGCCTCTCCCCTACACAATAATAATGCTTCTCCATTCTTTCGTTTGTTTGGGTTTTTTTGTTTGTTTGCTTGTTTGTTTGGGGTTTTTAAATCCCAGAGCAGCAAACAGTCTACCACTCCCTCAACCATGCAGAGTAAACGCAGAGTAGACAGCCCACACTCAGCTCCACACCACGATAGCACACCACTTCGGATCCAAAAGCTGGCTTGTCTCGAGCTAACTCACCACGTCTGTGCTGCAATTTTCAGCCGAGCTTGTCGGTGGAGGTTTCAGGCTGGGAGAGACATGGGATGGCTCTTTGTGCCCTTGCGTACAGCACCCGGAACGGGATACTTCTTGGCTGTCTGTCTCGGTACCAGAATAATACGAACAGCAACAGTTTGCACACCAGAAATAGAAATTCAGCTGCGCGCTTCAGATGATGTACCTGCGTACAGAGCAATGGACGCTGCTGAAAGATAAAAGCCGCTTGGACACGCAGTATAGGCAGCGCCCTCACGGAACACCGTTTTCCGTACAATATACCCACACCGCGCTGCGCGTGCAGCCGCGCTCCTGCGGAGCAGCCCGGTGCCACCAGGTGGCGCTGTTGCCTCTTGCTGTCCCGGGGGCCGCCGCAGCGCTGCCGGGCCGGTGCGGCCCCCGGAGCTCCCGGGGGGGCTCTGCAGGGCAGGTGACGCGCTGAGCGGGGCCCCCGCCGTGCCGCACCGCCACAGCCCCTCGTCTGCTGCCCTTGCTAGTATCGGGGGTCCTAGGCAAAGCTGGCTTCTTCCTTCAGACCATGCCAAGTTGGTGTAAAAATTCCCTGGAAAGCCGCTAAGGGAATTTTAAACAAATAAAATCACTAAAACCAAACAAAAATCCCTACCATCAAAATAGTCTGCTTGGGCTTTTTTTTTTTTTTTCCGATTAAAATTCATATATGAGAAGAATTTTCATTCCCCAGGGAAGAAACATCATACGTGCCAGTGATTAATAAGATATATAAATAAATAGAAAAGTCTAACAAGGGCAAATCATTATCCATTAGATACCGTGAATGACTTTGGGATACTTTTTAGCATGTGTATTCATGCTTAATTCAAAGTTTATTGATACAAGCAGCTGGGCCACAAGGCTCCCTGCCATCTCAAGTACTGCTGAAGGCCAGGAAGGATGCTGCAAGGCAGCTCAGATGCTTCCAGCAAGCCATTCCACTTACCTGTTAGGAAATACTGTGACCCTCCTTCAAACCTGTGCTGTTTCCATTTGCTGCATTCAGGCACCTATACACAAGGTCAGCTTTTCAAAGATATTTTCCTTTCGTTGGTCTGACTACAAAAGCACAGACCCTTGGGAATGAAATTCTGAGCTGAGTTGTATTTCCTGACAATATTAATAACGGTCCCTGAAATGTCATTTGATGCACACTGAGAAAGTACGTAAATATTAAGCTGAAACATTCACACGATCTTCCATCCATCTATTCCAGGGAAATGTCATTGGTGAAATGCTAATGGAATGTGACAAAATATTTAAGCCAGAAAACTCATGAGACAAATTAAGGCCACTTGACTTTTCCTAATCGCTGTAATAGCTACTGAGGCACTGACAGGGCCAGGGGAAGATTTTGTGTTGCTCCTGGGACACCACAGTGTGGCCTCTTGAAAATAGTTTTACGATTCCTGGCTGATGCCAAGTTTCTGACTTACTTTACAAGATAATATCAAAAAAAGTAAAACCTCTGAAACTCAAGCAAGTACTGTAAATGTTCTGTAAATGTTGCTTATGGTTCTTGTGGTCCCTGATTACCACAGTCATTTAAAAGTAGAAGAAAGAGTTTCAGTTTCTGAAGTGAATTTAAGGAAATAGACATTGAAAAATTTCCCTCAGCTAGTTTACCTCCACAGTCTTTCCTGTTCTTTCAGGTTTATAACAAATCTCTTCCCACGTCTAGCTTTAAATACAGATGTATTTCAGACCAACACTTATTTTTTCTCCTACATTAGAGAATCCAGCCCATTGCTTGTGATTTGATACAGAACTGGAAGAACAACCTCCACCCCAAACACTGGCATGTGGTAAAAGCAAACATGAAGAAAGAATAAAGCATTTCCCCCACAACATTAAATTTTGAAAGGAATAGATTCTGGCAGGTGTCCACAAGAAGCAGAAACTGACTGAAAGATAAAAGCCAACACTAGGTGCATCCATACCAGGTACAGAAGAGGTGGATCAGAGGCGACCAAACAGGAACAGAGACCTCCATTTATCTCTTGCAATGAAACAGAATATAGATGAAACTTGGCATCAGTCTGAAAGGATGGTTTGAAGTTAAGCTACACAAAGTCCTGAGGAAAAAAAAAAACAAACCAAAACCAACCACCCAAGAGAAAAAACACAGCAGAAACAGATCAGAATATATGTGAGAGAGAAGAAAAGCTCCACCTAGGAGCGATTTGTAAGATTCATTAGTTACAAACCAAGGTAACTTGAAAGATGGGAAGCAACGATAGATTCTGCTAAATCTACACCCAGAAACAGAAGTAAGGCCCTCCAAAAAGAAAAAAGGCTTTATCAGTATTTCTGAAACATTTTGTTGCTGAAATAATGAGAAAAATATTTCGATATTACTGACATCAAACACAAATAATCGAAGACAAGAAGAAGAGAAGGAGAAATATTTCTGGGTATTGAGGTTGTCATGGGATTTGTAAAGGATACAGATAGCTTGCAACATGATTGAAATTATTATTCACACAAAAAAGAAGCCCTTAAAAAACCTGATGCTGTTTAGTTTAAGAAGGACATAGCCGTGGGTTTCTAATCTACCAATTAATTGCATTCTGCAGAGCTCTTCACTTGATACCAACCATTTTTTTTAATTTTTTTTTTCTTATCCTCCTCTGACTTTGCTTTAGAAACAAGATTCCTTATCAGTCCCCAGTGCATTTCCCCAAGGTGTAGGGCAGATGTAATTACAGGCTATACAATTAAAAAGGGATTGCACCTAAATCACTATACTGCAACCGTTCGTCATGCAAAGCCTGCTTTACAGAGCTGCAGAAATTTAACTCATAACTGTAACTTTTTCCTAATCCACATCTCTTTGCCCATCTGTAGCATGTCAGAAAGAGATATTTTTTCCCCCTCTCGAGCACAGGAAGCTGAAGAGATTATGAAAACTACTTTTTCTTGAGGGAGATTTTTTATTTCAGTTCACCTAGTGAAGTTCCCTGTTTCTCTGATTAAATTATTTGGTTTTTAAGCACAGCTATTTGTCTACAGATTTGTTATGGGTCTACAAAAGTCAATAGGATTCTGTCCAGTGACTTAAAGAGGCTTTAAATCAGAATTTTTAGGGGCCAAATTCTAATCTTACTGAACATAAGCCAAAGCTCTGCTGATTTGAGTGAGGTCAGAATTCTGCCTCAGATGTACATCAAGAGGATGAAAGGTTTAGCTGCTGCCACAAAGATTTAAATGGAATAGGAGAAGCTATGAATCATTGTTGGTTTTTTTTTTCATGTTTATCTACAAGAATTGTCACTGAAGGAAACTAACTTTGGAGAACTATTGAGTATAGAAGACAAGCTTATACAGAAACCCAGTGCATATATGAGGAGGCTACTTGTGCTTACATGTTAGTAGGGAACAGCATTATAATAAAATGAAATAAAATTTTGTGTTCATGATCAAAAGGGCAAATTATCGTCATTTTTACATTGCATATACCAGTTGTCACAATTCTGCAGTTGCTCAAAAACACAATCCTAAAACACTGTGGGACTGAGACAAGGAAATATTGACACCACCCTTCTGTAGGCAGCTAACTTTGATGGCTGAATCATTAGGTTTCACTCTGGTTAGCTCTGATGTCCCAAGGCTTCCTAGACAGAAACAATGAGGCACCTCTCTCTTCTTTCCCCTCTCTGTGCTCCTTGCACTCCTCAGCTGCCAGAACAGCCTTCTCTCCACGTCAAAACTTGATTTTGGTTGCACCCAGTCCTATCTGGCTACTCTTACCCCTGCTTGACGGATGCTGTGGAGGAGGCTTATCCACAACAAGGATGTCTTAAGGCAAAATACAGATGTGTAATTTCACCCATGGTCTCACAGAAGACCGTTTTGAACTTTACCAAAGGACAGGAGTGTGAAAATATGAGGTCCTATTTTAGCCACCATGGGTAGATTTTCTAAAAGATATGTGAAGGAAAGGCAGAGGGCTGACTTATATCTCAGAAAAACTGGCACACCACTTCTACCCTGTCCTTCACCATGCAGTCAAGACTCCGCTAAGCATCACCAGGACATGTCTGATCCTCAGAGCTGGGGCTGCAGCACAACCTTTGCACCAGATGAGTGCAAAGGACATCGCTTCAGCTCCTGATCCCTGCTGTCAACCCAAGCTGAGATTCAGGCAATTAACGTTGCTTTAAGCAGACAATGAAAATGTGCCCATTCAGAGCAACCAGAATGGAAACAAAAATACTAGTATTTTTCTATTCTGTATCACTTCTAAAGAAACAATATGCTAATCTTAGGCAGGTGTTGTCATGGAATCACAGGATGGCTGAGATTGGAAGAGACCTCTAGACATCATCTGTTCCAACCTCCTGCTCAAGTAGGGCCACCTAGAGCCCAGGACCACATTCAGATAGTTTTTGAATCTATCTAAGGATGGAACCTATCACTTTTATGGACAATCTGTTCCTGTGTTTAGTCACCCTCACAGTGACTAGTTCTGTCACCACTGAAAAGAGCCTGGGTCCATCCTCTTTGCACACTCCCTTTAGGTATTTATATACATTGATAAGATTGTTCCCTGAGCTTTCTCTTCTCCAGTCTAAACAGTCCCAGCTCTCTCAGCCTTTCCTAGTAGGAGAAGTCTCTTAATCATCTTCACGGCCCTTCATGGAACTCTCTCTGCTCTGTTCATAAGTCTTTTGTACCGGGGATCCTAGAACTGGACACAGTACTGCAGGCATGGCCTCACCAGAGCTGAGTAGAGGGGAAGGATCACCTACCTCCCTTGACCTCCTGGAAATACTTTGTCTAATGCAGTACAGGATGCCATTTGCCTTCTTTTCTGCAAGGGCTCTTGTTCAACTTGTTGTCCATCGGGACACCCAGGTCCTTTTTTGCAACTCACCTGTCCAGCTGGGTGGCCCCTAGCATGCACTGGTGCGTAGTCAACATTGTCAGGTAGAGAATGAGACTGGCTCCCATATAATTGGATACTGCCCTGTGGTCCAGGATGCCAGAATCAAAAGACATAATCAATTGTGTGAACTGTTGGTGGATGAGGCCAAGAAGAAAGAATGGGTTATATTTCAAGAGCCGCTGATGAAAGATGAAAAAAATGAATTATACAAACCGAACTTGGTATTTGTAAAAAAAGGACCAAGTCCTTGTTGTGGATGTTACTGTGAGATATGAAAGTAAACCAACATCTTTGGTGGATGCAGCAATGGAAAAAGTAAAGAAGTATCAACATCTTAAAAATCATTTACTAACACTGATGAATGCTACCAGTATTAAATTTATGGCTTTCCATTTGGGAGCACGTGGGAAGTGATATCAAGGCAATTACAAATTACTAGCTGACTTGATACTCTCAAGTTCCTGACAAGATCAAGTTTCTCCTCACCTATCATATCAAGTACTATTTACCTCAGTGGACATTATAAATGTGTTTGCAAGTCAAGCACCCTTGTGTACACCCTCAGTATGTTTCTTTTTGTGTCTGAGTTTGGACAAGAGGTCAATCCCATTTCAGAGATGGTTTACACAATTTACATAGTTTCATAGCTGAATTACATCCATTTACAGCACAACCAAGTTCAGGATTCTGTGTGTTTGAAACACCATCACCAACCATAAAATATTTTTACAAGGGCATGTAGTGACAGGACAAGGGCGAATGGCTTTAAACTAAGAGAGAGGAGATTTAGATTAGACATTAGGAAGAAATCCTTCCCTGTGAGGGTGCTGAGGCCCTGGCACAGGGTGCCCAGAGAAGCTGTGGCTGCCCCTGGATCCCTGGCAGTTTTCAAGGCCAGGCTGGATGGGGCTTTGGGCACCCTGGTCTAGTGGAGGGTGTCCCTGCCCATGGCAGGGGGTTGGAACTAGATGGGCTTTGAGGTCCCTTCCAACCCAAACCATTCTATGATTCTAGGATTAAGTAATTTATAAAATGTCAGGTATGAGCATGAACATCTGACAAACACAAGTAAGGTGACAGTTGCCTTCGCTGCAGATGCTAAAAGCCGAATTTCTTTTATGTTTCACTTCTGTGTTCCTAAAGCAGGTGGCATTTATTGTTTTAAATCTGGATCAACATGAAATATGCAAATGCTGCACTACAGAATGAGATTTGCCAGTGTGCCTACTAAGCAAAATCAACTTTTTACAGAACTGCCATCAGCAAAGGATATTGGGGTATAGGATTTAAGGAAGCATGTTTCTTTTTCAATTATTTATGAGTTAATATAAAAATAATAATCATAAACACAAAAAGGCTTGAGGGTTTTTTAAAGGAAATTAGCAATTTAAAAAAAAATCTTTATAAAATATGTTTTTCAATATCATTTGCACTAAGCTCCCTAAAGCTCACTGCTCAATTGCTAACATCCACAGTCTTGTGTTTGTTAAATGTGCTTGTTATCCAAGCACACAACAGTATAATTACTTTGAGTCCTTAGGAACAGCTTGGGTTGTTTATAAGATCAATTTTTTTTTTTTTTCTATCAAGACAAAGAAATGAAGTGAATAACATTACAGGCAGTTAGGACAGAGTTGTATATAAAAATATGAACAGAAGAAGCACTTGCTTACAAAATGATCACAATTAATAAGAAACAATTGAGAGTCAAGAAAAGATGGTGGCATAGGAAAAATCTTATTGCTACAGATGCATGCCCAGTACAATGAAACAAAAAAAACCCTAAACCAGAAAATGCCCAACAACACTATTTTGCATTACACAGATTCTATCTGTGCTAATATGTGCCAAATGGGGCCTGTGGCTGAAGACCTGCTATAGGTCAAAGCAGAGATTCTACCAGCTAAGGAAAGCCTAGAACTTAATGTAATTCTTAAATATAATTAACTCCTTTCTTTTTTCCTCCTGGAAGCACGGTGTGGTTTCCTGTGGTCTGCTGATGAGTACCGAAGGCCCATGACAGCATGCATGTGCACAGGTTTAGCTGTGGCATCTCAGGCTGCATCAAGACAAGCACAAGCACTCCGATACAAACTGCATCCTTCATGCAGAGCCTTCAGACTGATGATTCAGGGACCATCTGCGGGACTTGACTATGTGTATATTTAAGGTAATCATCTTTTGCTTATCTCACATGTAGACATGAATTCCTCCAGTCACAAACCAGCCCACAACAGAAATACTGACTGACAGAAGACAACTCCAAATTTGTGTCTGCAAGACAAAAGATATTTCCTCCACCTCCAGGAAATCATCACGTGTGTTGCATAACACCATTTTTTATTTTTTATTTTTATGCACTGCAGTTTGTGCTTTCTATTTGTACTGTGTCGGGCTGAGATGGAGTTAATTTTCCCCACAGCAGCCCTCGCAGCGCGGTGCTGTGTACTGGTGCTTAGCAAGGTGCTGGTAACACACCGGTGTTGTGGCTATTGCTGAGCAGTGCTCAGGCACTCAGCAAGTGGGCAAAACCTTGGGAGGGGACACAGCCAGGGCAGCTGACCCAACCTGACCAAGGGGACAGTCCATACCGTATCACATCTGCTCAGCAATAAGAAGCTGAGAGGAAGTAGGAGGAAGGCGAGGGGGGATTTGTTATTTATCTCATTCGTCTCCCAGAGCAACTGCTACCTGTACTGAAGCCCTGCTTCCTGGGAAGGGGCCAGACCTTGCCTGCTGATAGGAAGTAGAGAATAAATGTTTGGTTTCTTAATTTGTTTCTGAACACAGCCTTGTGCTTTTGCTTTTGCTTTATTAAACTGCCTTTATTTTGACCCTCAAGGTTTTTTTCCTTCTTATTTTCTCCCTCTCCCTGTCCTGTGATAGAGCGGCTTGGTGGGCACCTGGCGTTCAGCCAAGGTCAATCCACCACACTATTTTGTCCTTTGAAAGAGAAGAGAAAATTTCTTTAAAATTTTAAGTTTCTTTTAAATATTTGTTTCCAAGTCCATAACAGAAAGAAAACAATTAGAGTCCTCTGTAATAGGGAAGAGGGTTTAGCAATAAATCACTGAGATTAGAAAGCTAAGGGAAAAGACCTTTACTACTTATTTACATTTCCCTAAAAATCAATCTTTAAATTTGAATGAATCTTTGTCATTGTAAGGGCTGGGCAGCTGCAGCACACCAAAAAAGACATATTTATATTCCCCTCTGAATTTTGTTTTTCAGTCCATGATTATCTTCCACTGCAAACAGTGTCTGCATCAGAAATGTGCATAACTCAGCAGTTATTCATTAATAATTTTTAGCAATTACCTTTCTGACAATTCTGCTGTCTACGGAACAATGCTGGTTTATAACAGATGGCAGTCTCTGCCCTCAGTCTGACTTTTAAGTTCACACTGGCATCACCTTATGTTGACTCCCAATCTACTTATCACTGAGCAGAAATACATGCTCATCTCGCTGCTGGGGGCCAATGATACATCAGAAGCTGAATTCAGCCTATGCTGTTCTAATGATACAGCCTAAATGTTTCCAGAATTCAAACCCTTTGCGGGCTTAAAAAATAAATGCCAACCTCTCAGACTCTGTTCTTGTTTCTCGTTTATTTTATCTGTCGTCTCTGTGTGAACTGCAGACCTTCTTTCCCTTCTCTCTGAGCAAAGTGTGCTTTGCTTCTGTGGAAGCACAGAAGATTTGCCTGTTTTGAACTATTCCTAATTCTCTTTGAGTTTTCCAGTTTTCAAGGATTTTATTACATCCAATAAGGAATAAATGTTTAAGGAAGAAAGAAAGCTGTGCACGTGTTTGACGCACAATTAATGATTCCCTGCAGGACACATTTAACCTCATGATAGGAGGTCAGACCAGAGCAGCCAAACAGATGACTACCATAAAGCTGATTCTTAGAAACTGGCTCTACAAGGAGAAGTGTATGGAAAGGACAGAGTGGAGGAAGGTTTACTACAGGCCTGTGAGCTCCAGGTGCAGAATGAGTGGTTGATCACTGCTACTGTCATTCAAGCTACATTTACAAAAAAGTACAGATAAGTCTAAAAATTTGAGAATTAGGATTAAACGCTCAAAATGGAAATAAATCTATATTGCACTGAGAGAAATAAGTGAAGAAAAGGAAACGAATACTGTTTTGGAGCTGACAGAAAAAGAGAGAATGTATGAGGACAGAAGACGTAGGTTTAAATATCCTGTTATCCTTCCATTAACTAACTTTTTGTATCCTCTGCTGAGTGACTGAAATCAGAACATGCGTTGAAATCTTCCACCTAAAGATGCTCATACTGACATTCTTCAGAAAAGACGAAGCTGTCAAGTTGAGAGAGTGTGAAGAACATGTCAGATGTGTGAATTTCTCATCTGTCACTTGGTTCTTATAAAAAAATAGCTACATTGTCAGGGACAATAAAAGCAAGGGAAGGCCTTTTAAAACAAGCCACACATTGAGTCAATAAAACTCTCGTAAGGTGTTAGCTTTATGACTGTTATGAACTTAGGAATTGTCATACTGGGCCAGGTGAATATTTTTTTCTCAGCCAGTAGTACATTTCAGGTGTTTCAAAGAGAGATAAAAGAAAGCCCACAAGGAAAATTCCTTGCTAACATTTTCTACCAATGGTTGGCTCATAGCCATCCCACATAATTTAATTCTCATTATCTACATGAATGTCCAGGCCTTGTTTGAACCCTAATATTTTTTACAATGATTTTCATAGGCCTGCTCTTCACTGTGTGAAGAATATAAACTTCCTTTGAAAAATTAGATTTCCTCTGTCTATAGTTTGAAATATCCTGGTTGTTGAATGGTAGTAGAGAATAATAATGGGGCAAAATCTGGAATGAAATGAATTTGCATTTCAAGTAGCAAAAATGAATTTGATACACCTGGCACTCCCGAAGATTTTTTTCATGGCCTTTGGAAAGTATTTAAATTCCTCTGTGTCTTAATATTCAAACATCCACATGTTCATTTGGTGATCTTTAGCTGTCTCTTAATTCCTAGGTTCTGATGTAATAATTACTTTAGGATTCTCTCAGGTCCTCTCATATATCTTTGATATTTAACTTTTGGATTATTCTCTGCTTCTTGCAGACTAGATGAAAGGATTCCCTAGTTAAGGATCCCTAACCGAGCATTTATCTCTGGAGTGAACAATACCACAAACTTAAGAAAAAAAGAATTAAAAGTAGTACTAATGTAGCGAGGTCTTGCCTCAGAGAAACCCACTTGGTAAAGTCTGCAAAAGTGGCACCTCACTTGTTGCGGATCTAATGCATTTTAAAATCTAGTACCTGGTCATTTCAATGGATGTCTCTGTTTTCTGAGCTGTGGAGAAACAATCACTCAGCACTCCCTGTGCAGCCTCCCCACCTTGCTCATGGATTCACAGGTCACTCTCACGTTCCATCCCTTCTTCCAGAATAGAGTAGTTCAGCTGCCTTTAACTTTTTTTCATTACCATTACTTTCTTCTAGTCCTTCTAGCAAGGTGCACCTGGACTCAATAGCCTGAGCAACGGCTTCTCTTAGTTTCCATTAGTGGAAGATAAGTGACTTGCACTGTATATGTTTTGCAGATGAGCTGTCTCCTATGGGACTATGCCTTGTTTGCTAGGGCTGTCAGAATTCTGGTATAAGTAAACTTTTACCTGGAATCATCCTTCAAATATTTTTTCCCTTCAGTTTGGCAGTTTAAGGTTGTTGACATTTGTGGGACGTAAGAAGTCTGGTTGCTTTCATTCCATCATGAAATAAAGTTTTTATGTTTGTGCTTTAGTCTTTATGAATCTCAATAATGCACATCTAATAATAATATATTGCTTTGATTCATACTAAATAACATGAAAGGGGTTTGTTGTTGTTAATTTGTTTGATTGGGGTTTTTTGCTAACTGAAAGGATTTGAATGAAAGAAATGTCTGCCAGAGCCAGGCTAGTGAAACACGTTTGAGGTAGAATCATCTAGATTTTGAAACACTGAGATTTATCTTACTTTGGACAACTAAAGGGTCCCTAACAGAAGAATATAGTAATTTAAAAAGTCTTGTTGGGGTAGGCATACCATCATGTGAGGTGTCAGAAGCAGCAAGAATAAGGTTGCTCTAAGAGGAAGATGAGCCAGGAGCCATAGGTGCCCATGACATGGGCATCTTTGTTGAGAGGGCACATCCCCATGGCATCTGAGAGAAGCAGGGCTGGTGACAGCAACAGGTCAGGGACAGTCCAGTGAGCACCAGACAAACTCGAAGCAATGAGTCAGGTCTGCAGCTGATCCAGTCAAGAAGTCAAGGACCAGGCACAGAGGTATGTGCAACATAGCTCAGGCAAGGGCTGAGGGCACAGGTTAAACCTCGGGATCCTGGGCCATGGGCAGAGGGTTTGTGAGTCCCAGATAAGGTAGCTCAGGGCAACTAAAGTCTTTTCATGCATTCAGCCATGTACTGGGAGCACTTCAGCTCAGATCAATCTAGTTACAAATCCAGGACAAACTGACTGCAGGACAAACACCCATATTGGTCTTTTACTAAAAAAAAAAAATAAACATCCCTCTTGACTACAAATGTCATCTGCAGTACTCCTGAAAGGCTGGCTGGCTGCTGTAGAAAAACTGCATATTACGTGCCAGGAAGGTTCAGCTAGACATGTACTCTCTAAAAGAGCACAGTGTAGATATGATGACTGCAATAAAGACAGTTGCTGCCCTTTGGGGGTAACAGCTATTATGCTGGGCACAGCTACAGAGACAAAGAAATTAACTCCTGGCCTAAAGTGCTAAGCAAATCACAAATTATTTCATTATTACTTGGGGAAAAGATCTCAATTAAATTAATTGCTCTGCTTTGCAGTTTATTCCAGTTGGTTCAAGCTCAAGTTAAAAAGAAAGGTCCATGCCACTAAAATAGCAACAGAGATACTTTAGGAGCCATGGAATACATAAGCATCTAAAACTCAGATTAGGGATCGCCCTCAGTGGAATTACCTTTTTGCTGTCTAAAAGTGAGGGTCTTTCTTCTGCTAATGTAGGCAGGTTACTGTTTTGGGACATAACGCTGATGAAACTATTAATGCAGAGAACAAGTATTTTGGCTGCTGTGAATTTGGAACCACACTACTCCCAGATCAATGCTTCTGATGTTTTGAAAGGCCTCACAGATATAGCAGCCCCGGACAAGACACTAGAATAAATGTTTTCACAAAATCCTGTACAGTCTTGGCATGAACACTCGTGAATTGAACCAAACCTTTTAGGGAGGGTCTTTTCTGCCTGCTGTCCCAGAACAGATAAGATAACAGGAGGAACGGAGAGTTGAGTGCAAACATCACTGAAGGAAGAAAACATGCCCTTGACTTCTCACCCAGAAGTTGCTTTGTCCCAAAATCTATCCTTCAAAAAATTAATATAGTTGGGAAGCTAATGAGTTCTTTAGCATGCTCTGTGATCTCCTATGTAGGTATTTTCCCAAAGAGAAAGAATGAGGCAGAAATATTTACAAGTGGGGTCTGTTTAGGACTGATTTCTCCAGGCAGTGGTAAGAAATTAGGCAGCAAGTCCACATCTTGCAATTTCCAGATCGGGCTCTTCTGTAGATTCATGGTTCAATGCATCTCCTTCAGGTTAAGTGCTCTTTCACTTAAAGGATATTAAATGCCAAACTTGCAAGGGATTTTAAGTAAGATATTGTCAAGGTCAAGGTGATAAATCAGATTTTACAACTTAAGGCACAAAAGCCATGTTTGATCAATATCAATATCTTGCTTCTATGGATAATAATAATTCATGGTGTCAACTGGACAGTGTGCATTAGAGCAAACCATCCTGGATCACTTCAACATTTAACAAAAGGAAGAGACTGTGGCAGTCTTCAGCGGGAAGTCAGCACACACACATCTCCCTGCCAGTTCTGTCACAGACATTAGCCAGCAGCTTAGTATTTCCGATCAGTCAAAAGCGTCAATAAAACATCAATAGCCATGCAGTCAGAATGACTTTGGTGGATGCTAGGAAGAATGCAGGACTAAGAGCACAACACACTCCTTCTGTGAGTGTGTCCTATTCTTTGACACCCTGAGACTTAACGTGCACCTGTATAAGAGCATCTTGGCTGGCTGCTAACAGAGAATGCCTTCTTAAAAAAAAAAAGCAAAAACAATTTTCTTCCTTTCCTAAGGAGTACACTAACTTACCACTTCTTTACCAAGCACCAGTCAGTGCTAGTGCTCTTGTCAGCCTTCATGCTGACCAGATATCAGTTCTGAGGTTCCATACCATGAAGTCAGGGAGTGGTTGTGACTAACTCATTCCACACCCTGACATCTCTGTCTGTACAGACCTGTTTTCTTTGGATATCAATCAAGGCAAGGAATGAGGACAAGAAACTCACGCTGCTCTCTGAGGCAAATAACACTGAAAATAAGTGATTCCAGATAGCCCTCTGCAGGCTGACGTGGCCTACAAAATTCTGTAGAGCCCAATGCTTTTTTCCCTCACAGGCATAAGATAGTGACTGTTGCAGCAGCAATCTCTGCCCAAATATATGATTTCTTCTCCCGTATCTGTTTTAGCTGGCCAGAAAGGGACAGACTGCCACCGCTGATGGTGTGAGAGTGGGAGATGAAAGCTTGTGACTCTTGGCAGCAGTAGTAACTGCTGCTGTCACTCCTACCTGGCTGTCGCCTGGCCTATCACTTTTTCCTTTCCTCCTCATCTTCCCCATGGCAGAAGCTTGACTTTCTTTGGTAGAACCAGGCATAGCTGACTGATGCGGTTGTATGGCCTTGCTCGTATTTAAGGGCAGGAAGGAAACTATTGGTCTTGATACAGGAGAGTAATAGGAATATTTACGAGCAAGATGTTTGCAAGAAAGGGAGAAGAGGAAGACAGCCTGCTGCTGTAGGGGAATGCAGATGCTGGACCATATCAATAACTGCCACCTCATGTAGCTGCTGTGCACATAGCTGTAGGTGAGGGTAGGAGCAGTTTTGTCTAAAGAGAGGAGGACACAAAGGAAGTGAAAATCTACTGCTCTGCTGAGAGGGTTGAGGTTGAGGGTGAGGAAGGCTGAAGTTTCTTTAGCCATGCTGCAGAGAAAGGGTAAGGCTCTGCGGATATGGACTTGAGGTCAGACCCTGCCTTTGCAGTTTATCAAACTGCAGTGGATCACACTGCACAAACCGTGCAAAAGCTGACTCCATAATAATGTAAACAGCACTTATAAATAGGAATGCATTGAAGCTTCTCTAGCTCAGCTTTTCCATTTGTTCATCTCTGTGAGCTGCTACTTCTTAGGGTAGAATTCCTGCGGGTAGTTCATCTGAGTACAGCATTTATACAGTGAACTGAAACATTGGTTTAAATCACTAGGGTGCTATGTCATTTATTTTAGGATAGGTTTAAATCAGACTGAAGTTCTATAAACCTAATTAAGAAAAAACAAAACCTTCTCTATTGCAAATTTGCATTAAAATGTATAATGAGCTAGAGGCAAGTTCCAAAACAGTATTTACATGCTTTCCGTGAAGCCTAAGCAGAAATTAAGTTCTTAAAGTATGCATTGTTAGATTATCTCAAGCAATCTAGAAAAACACAGCTTGATGACAAAACAAACAAAACATCTTTCTTAGGCACCAAGGTCTCTAGATTTATGATACAAATCTTGAAAAAGTGGCCCTTGGAGGCACCCCACGTAGTTGTCTAATCACAACTTTGTTAAAAGAAAACAAAACAAACAATAAAACCCCAACCCACACCATCCTGCACAATATTGTCACAATGCTTTTCATCTAGAAACACATAAAAACAAGTCTTCTTAGGGCTTCCATTTTACTAACCATGAAAGATATTTAGATCTAAAGAAAGAAGTTACCTCTCCTTAGAAAACCTTACCCTGTTGTAAGACTGTCACAGCTACAATACCAATACTTCTATAACATTTCTAGCAATTCTGTTTCTGGCCTGTTCCTAAAAAACACTTTAGTAATGGACATGTCATAAGTTCCATATCTAGTCATAGGAACAATCACAATTAATACTGAGCTATGCAATTGTTTCTGGTCCCAATCTGAAATACAGTATTTTTAACCAGACCAAATTTTACTACCTTGCTTTTGATACTAGTGGGAGAAACTATGAAAAACCTTACTGAGTTCTGCATCTGATGTTTAGAGTGAGATGCAGATTAAGACACCCACACTTAAGTGTCTCTCTGTAGCTGTCCAAAAGTGCTTAGCATCTGATTATAGTTAAAGAAGATCTATTACTATGATCAATGGAATCTGCAAAGAAATATAACAGCCTGAACATACCTAATTTAGGGAAAACCGAGTAGCTCTCTTAACTTTCTTGACTTTTTTTTAAACGTAAGACCTTGACATCAGCCAACCACCTGAAGTGTCCTGTGCAAACTGAAACTCCTCATGGTATCCAAGACATCTTCCTAGGCTTTAAAAATGTTACAGGGATCTATGAAGACCACATTTTTCTGGAGCTTCAGCTGTAGGGCATATCCTAAGACACCTCAAATGTCTAGTATAGAGGATCAGATGAAATTAATATCTATTATTCTAATATTTTTCTGGATTCCTAAATTGCAAGCATTCAGTTAAGAGTTAGGATTTTAAGAAATTGACTGGAGATGGGCATGAGAGACTATGCAGATCTACAAAAACAAGGGGTTTTTTGGACAAAAGAAAGTCTATTTCCAAATATGTTGTAAATATAGTAATTGCAGTAAAGCCTAGGAGCTCCATAGCATTAAGACTAGATAGAGCAATGACAAAGTCAAGTGAGAAGTTTTATGGTGTAGAGCTTACCACTCCACTTTGTATGACTGCAATTGGTTGCATATACCAACAGTTTCCTGCAGTCATTTATAGTACTAAGGGTTCTGTCTTCTCACAGGTTATCTTAAAATTTTAATCTTGATAAAATCATTCTAACCTGGTTTTGGTTTTTTTTAAAGTCTTGAACAGAAAACTAGAACATACAGGATGGAGCTATTTTGCTACAGGGATAAAATATAAGGTGCAAGAATTATTTAGCCTTATTTGGAAATTTACCCAATACAGTGAATAAAGGAATGTCTTGCTAAATCAGGAAAACAGAAAATCAAAATATGAACTTCCTAAGCACAAAAGAATCAATCATAGAATCATAGAATGGTTTGGGTTGGAAGGGACCTCCAAGATCATCTAGTTCCAACCCCCCCGGCATGGGCAGGGACACCCTCCACTAGCCCAGGTTGCTCAACGCCCCAACCAGCCTGGCCTTGGACACTGCCTGGGAGGGCACTCTGTTCCAGGGCCTCACCACCCTCACAGTGAAGAATTTCTTCCTAACATCTAATCTAAATTCCCCCTCTTTTAGTTTAAAGCCATTACCCCTTGTCCTATCACTCCATGCCCTTGTAAAAGGTCAGAAGAGTGCAATTCCTCCTCAGAATGGCTGTTCTAGAGAGATTTACTATTTCATTCATGACAGACTTGAAGCTACGTATTTCCCCTTGGGCACATTGGAAAGGTTTGTGACATTGGAGTTAGATTTTATCATCTGCTGGTCAAGATTCAAGTCTATGCAAATAGTTGAGCCTTGATACCACTGTCATCTAATGTCTTTTATAGTTTTTTTGAGATTTGTTTTTATAGGTAGTAGTTTACCTCTGATGTACTTTGCTTATAAACTGAATTTGCTAGGAGTATGATTTTGCAGGGGGATAGGGAAATATCTTTGAGTTTTTGAAAACCCTTGCACATAATAAAAAATGCTTTTGCATTTTGTTTTCTTTTAGCAGCATACACTCTGTTCCCTAGTACTCACTGAAAGAAGCATCCATTTACCAGTAGATTCTGCAATTGTGGTTACCCTACACAAAACAAGGGTATAAAACAACAATCTTTTGTTTTCCTGCAAAATGTATGTTATTTCCACAAATTTAAATTAAAGCGATCAGCAGTGCTGTTAAGAGGTTTCCATCGAAGATGGTAATAAAGACAAATGATTCGCCGGCATCTGGGAATAACCTTCTTTTATACTTGTTTTAATGCATTATTGTCCTGTCAGAGCAGTAACACATGCATGTGTTTTGGTGCCACCTAGGTGAGAGAGTGAGATAACTTCTCCAGCAATAGCTCAATTCAAGTTCATATACCTTTATTAAATTCATACCAGAACTCTTGCACTTTGTCTATGAAGAGCTCACAGTTTACAGTTGTTTAATTGTTTTAATTATTAAGCAGCAACACAAGTTCACAGCGAAGAACCTAAAGACTTAGAGTGCACACAGGACAGAACACTTCGTCTGAGAACACTTTTTGCCAACAATTTGAATTTTAAATAACGTTCCTTTGTAAGAGTCCATTTTTCTCTGGACTTTGAGTGATGGTGTTGCTGAACAAAATCAGTTTGCCTCTCCTGTTGCCAGAGGTATATCAATGACCACAAAATGAATTGAGGCTCCGATCTAGCATTAGGTTCATCTGTGACGATGGTGGTTCATGCTGGGATCGCAACTAGTGTTCATGATGCCTGTTACTCAGTAGGAGGTTGAACACTGAAGGTAGAAAAGGTTGCAGAAGCTGAAAATCCTTGTACCATGTAACATACATTTTTCCTCCACAGCACCTCTTCATGGTACAGGATTTGATAGCTGAAATGGATCCAGTGCCAGAAGCAGTCTGACTGCAGAGTTTGCCCAAGTTCACTTACTCTGCTGAGAGACACTCATCCATACTTACCAAGTATCTGCACTGACATATGTGAGAACACTTATTTCCATCTATTACTTGTTTATTGACAGGAATATGAAGAAGGTAGAAGCAATCTTTTTATTTGAGATGAAAGGAAATTCACTAAACATTTATTTTAGCAGGAATTATATTATTTTAATGCATATTTTTAATGGATTTGAAATGTGGTAATAATTAATCTAGGACTTTTTTTTTTTTTTTTGAAAGAATTGTCATGGTGGGAACCATAACAATGAAACCACTCTTCATAAATTAACTCACCTGTCAATGGGCCATATTATGAGCTCAATTACATTGATATGAATCTGTAATAGCTCCACAGAAAGCAATTAATCTTTTTGTTATTCTCACTATTTTAATTGCAAATAGAATCTGCAGTGACATGACCAAGCATCTGAATTTGATGACCTTCAAAGTCTTGCAAAGACCTTGAAAATATCAGTGATACTTTAAGTTGCTTATCCATACTGGTATCAATGACTCTAAGCCAACTAGAAATAACTGTGAAATTCTGAGAAAAACGGTGAAGACATCAGAATAACAATAGGTGTTTCTGTCTATTCTCCCAAATGAATGAAATGGTATAACCATATACAGGCAGTTAATAACCTTTTAGAGTTACTTATTGAAGATATTCTTATAGAAGTCATTGTGTAACATTCTGGCACTGAGCTACCTTGACAGCATTCATTGAGAAGGTCCATGAGGCATGGTGGATGGCCAGCTGACAAAGCAGGGGAAGAGTACATAAAAACATCATCATTATGCAACCTGGTAAAGATTGCTTCACAACATTGCATGAGGATGCTAAAAATCTGGAAGCTAGCTGAAAACAACGGTAGAAAAATCAGAAAGGCCTGATGACCCGTTCAGGCATCTCTGCAGGAATGTCTGGAGAACACGAGTAAATTGGAAAAATTCAAAATCTTGGAGCACCATCAAAATCATAGAACAGGGACACCCTCCACTAGATCAGATTGCCCAAAGCCCCATCCAGCCTGGCCTTGAACACTGCCAGGGAGTAGACAAAATTGTGTATTATAATTTAAGAGGCACATTAGCGTAAGTAATAGAACTGAAATGTTTACACAAAGAGAATTAATATCTGAGGAAAATTTAAGGGAGTTTTTTATATTAAAAGAGTTTATATTTGCTCTCTATCATGAAGAAATGATGGTAAAAGATAAAACATATTGAATATTTCTGAATAAATGTAAAAGGGGAAAAACAGAGGTATGGGATATGCTGCAGACTGCCTAGTCAAATGGAAAAATTGTACAACTTTAAGCAATTACCAAAAAGGCATATGTGGTGGCAACCTGAATTAATTAGGTTTTGGGGTTTTTTTAAAAAAAAACACACAATAGGGTAGAACACAAAAATATGTCATCAAAATTTATTGAGACCAACTTTTTCTTTAGAAGATGAAAGAAGACATTGAAGACCTAACCATTCTAGACTTAATTCTTAACAGGCAGAGAGGAGCTACTTAAGTATTCAGTATGAAAGGTGACATAAAGTCACTATCAACTGAATAAAAACTATCGTCACAGCACAATTAACGATTCCTTGCTAGGCTATGAAGGTATTTCAGGTAGTGTCCTGTATTCCTATATGGTGGTTCCTGATCAATTCATTATTTTCTTTAATGACTTAGATAAAAGAATAAAAAATAGATGTTTTATTTTTATTTTTTTTAAATTGCCAGATGCTCTTTCTAGAGTCTGCATCTCCTATCTGCTCTCTCACACCAGTCTTTTCACTAATGGTTCTCAGGAGCTCCGGAATCCCTGACCCACTGTTGCCAGTCCAGAATACAATTTCCAAATGCAGACGCAATTTACAGATTTACATATATTTAATAAATTCTTTGTCCCCTTTAACATGTTTTTTCTTTTTGTTATCTCCTTTAGTCAAGCAACATACACTTTTAAGTTGATTACTTTATCGTAAACTTTGTTTCCAGCTGCACAATAGTTCTAGTTCCACATCTTAAAATGCTGTGGCTGGGAAATTTTCAGTGTGTGTATAATCCTTGACACAATATGGTAGATGTCTTGTGTAGGTCGTCTCTAATTCTTTGATGGGCTACAGACACAGGTATATTGTCTATGTACTTATCACTGATGTTATTGATTTCTCAAATATAACAGTTACCCTGCTAAAATAGTTAACCTGCATAATTTTCTGGCCTGCATAGCTTTGCCTTAGGCAGTATGCTACTGTTGTTTCCTTTGATGTGAGGCCTACACACAGCAGTTGCTTCACTTGACATCCCAAGTGGCCTCCCACCCCAGGATGATCACCCATCTGAGACAGACTCATCACAGTGGTGCGTAGAAGGCTGACACAGGTTCTCAGCACACATACACAAGATTAAGGAAGTAGAGGCTGTCTAAAACTATGTCTTGTTTGCAACATAATCATTTTCTTAAATAGATACTGCATGTTTTGAGACAGAGCACAACTGGAGAAGCATCATGTAAGTGTTGATCTCCTAGCTGTCAACTACCCACAAAGTATTTGTTTCAAACTAACTTTAGCAATGTGTTTCACTCGTTGCCATTGCTTTAAACTTTTCGTTTCACACACTGATTTGCTCAGTAATATTATCAGTAACTTTTCTAAACTGTGAAGCACTGATGAATTCAAGCAGGGCCAGGAGGGACGTCACAAGCAACCTACAAGGCAATATGAAAATTCAAAATGATCTTGAGAAACTGGGGAAATAAGATGAAATCCAACAAGATGAAATCCAATAATGAGAGGTAAAAGGCACTGCACCCCAGAAGAAGAAATCGTACGTATAACTACAAAAAGAGGAATAGCTCACAAGGCAGCAATGTGCCAAGAGAGACTTGAGAATGATAGTATATTCTGAGAAAAATGAAAGTCAACAGAGAGATGATAATTCAAAGCTGGTGAATCTCATTCTGTGATTCATTAAGACCATGTGAGCGGCAAGATATGGGAAATAATGATTAAAGTTCACCTACCACCATTCTAGTGAGCTACTGTATAATTTTAAGCACTATAGTGGAAGATATATGTAGCCCCAAAAGTTTGAAGGAGAAACAATAAGTTAGAAAAGTTGATAAGACATGACTTACAGGGAAAGGTTGAAAAACTTGAATTCCTTTTGTCTACAGAAGGGAAGGCTGAGACTGAGACAGGATGGCTACGTTCAGTATGTAAAATGGTGTTATAAAAAAGGTGATGATTAATTGCTTTCTACAACCACAGGGGAAAAGGAAAAAAAGAAATTAGTTTAACTTGCAAAAACGTAATAAGAAATACGTTCAGATTACAAGGGAGTAAAGCACTGGAACAGGTAATCCAAGGAAGCTGTAAAACCCACGCCACTGGAAAATTTTAAGAAAATGTTTTCAGAAAAGCATCTGACAGAAATGGTTAAGATATCTTGTCTCATATCTAGGGGACTAATTAAAACATATTCTCATGAGATCCTGTCAAGATTTATGTTTCTATGTTTGTTTAATATTTGAAGATAGAAGCAATGAAAAGTTGTAGGGGTGGTAAAGGTGAGAAAACTGTTGAAACTTGAAAAAGAAATTAGGACTCACTAGTCCACTGATGGTGAGTGTATTACATTATATTCACAGTATGCATTTTTAAAATGCTTCACGGATACTGAAGCAAGGAAACTGAAAGGATATGGGTATCCATGTTTTATATCATAACTATAGATTCAGAGTGGAAATAAACATTGGTTCGGTTTGGTTTTCTTTTAAATAGAGCATTTCTAGGACTTTGAGAGTAGGTTAGTCTTTGTGGATGTGTTTCAGCTCACTAATTTTAGCCTGTGGCAACTTCAATCTTTATATCTGAGCTTATCACCCTAGCTACCTTTTGTAGTCCATAAAAGGAAATATGTAAAATAATGCATGATTCATCCCATCAATTTAGAAAGCTACTTTAGGATAAGACTAACTGTGCCGTGCAAATGTCTGGTTTTCTCCAGAGTCTGTAAGAAAAAGCATAGACAATCAGGTTGATTCCACCCACCACCTCAAGTTGGTACCCCGCAATCTCACCTAGTGTCCTTCTTCAGAAGCCAACAGAACAGCTGACTGTGGAACACAATTTCATCATTAACTTGTTGCTATTCCAGATTCGTCCCTAATGGGAAGACCCTCTGTCCTTCATTTCCAATCTTCAATATAAGAAAAGGTGAGCTGAAGAATGGACTAGCATCCATAGTTTATTGAACCTATTGTGACCTACAGCTTCCTCATGAGGGGGAGCGAAGGGGCAGGCACTGATCTCCTTCCTCTGGTGACCAGCGACAGAACCCGAGAGAACGGCATGAAGCTTCGACAGGGGAGGGTTATGCTGGAGATAAGGAAAAGGTTCTCCACCCAGAGAATGGTTGGGCCCTGGAACAGGCTCCCCAGGGCAGTGGTCACCACACCAATCTTGACTGAGTTCAAGAAGTGTCTGGACGATGCTCTCAGTCATCTGCTCTGATGGGACTGGTCCTGTGTGGAGCCAGCGGTTGGACTTGGTGATCCTTATGGGTCCCTTCCAGCTTGGGATATTCTATGATTCTGTGATTCTATGATTCTATGAATCCATTACTTTCCCATCCAGTACTGGTGTCCTTACCTTAGTTGCTGTATGCAGAAAGTAACAATAACGATACTTAATTCCTAGATGTGTCAAATAGCCTAACTGATTATTATCTGGGCAAAACTTTGATGTTTTCTGGTAAGAATCATTCTGCACACTAGGAGATTAAGAAAATGCTGTTGACTGCACAGGCAGATGAAATTATATTTGTGCCTGTCGTGCAAACTTGTTCTATTTCACATGCTGTTTCATTTCTGCAATTTTCTTGTATCCATTTCAGTTTTCAGGCAGTGACTGTTCATTGCCATTTCTGATCTCCTTTCCACAGTTCATCCTTATAATCAGACAATTGCCTTAAATAAATAGATGCCAGTACTGTTGTTGATATATTCCCATATCCTATATTCTCACATCCTATTCACCTAGACAGCCAGATTATTCAACTCTATCTTGTTATATGAAGACAAAGTTGCTTTTCTTTTGCACATTCTTAATATTACCTGAAGAAAATTCAGAGCTTAACTTAGACTGAACCTTAAAAATTGCCATTGCCAGCTGATGAAACAATTTGGCAACTTCTTTCTATAAGCAATTTTCTCATCTGCTCTGTACATATAGGTAGAAAAGTAGAACATTATTGAGTTCAGTGCTTCTACCTATGTCAGTATGCAGGAATTAACCTCTACTCATAAACATTGCTTAGGAAAGGGATGATGGTTCTCTGTCTCTGTAACTGTAACTGTAGGAGTACCTGCTTTATGGAAAAGAGGTTTGGATTAGAATAGGAGAGACAAAACATGCATTTCTTTCCAGTCTAAAACTATTGGGTTATCTTCAGCCACTTACAAGTTTCTCTGGTTTTTATTTAGAAACACAGAAATGAGAGATGGGGCCAAAAAGACCGACATATTAAAACCCCTGGCATCCTAAAATATGTATCTGCAGGCAACTGTGAGCCTACCAGAAAGAACAGAACAGGAGTGTGTATTTCATACCTACCTGTATTTTGGAAATCTGTGTGAAGAACATCATGCTCATTAGTTCAGTCTGGTCTCCATAAAATTCCCATTTCAATGAGAAAAAGAGGCCTATATCCTGCTTTTCTGGCAGGACTTATGTGAAGCTCCTGCTCATAGACCATCTACTGCTCCGCATAGTCAAGCAGGGTATTTCCAGTCCTTAAGGTTTGGTTATGTGATTTGCAACACTTGTCTGTAAAAAATAATCTTTATAACAACATAGTGCCGGATCCTGCACTTTGGCTACAACAACCCCAGGCAGTGCTACAGGCTGAGGGCGGGGTGGCTGGAAACCTGTGCAGAGGAAAAGGACCTGGGGGTGTTGGTTGACACTCACCTCAACATGAGCCGGCAGTGTGCCCAGGTGGCCAAGAAGGCCAACGGCATCCTGGCCTGTATCAGGAATAGTGTAGCCAGCAGGAGCAGGGAGGTGATTGTCCCCCTGTACTCAGCCCTGCTGAGGCCACAACTTGAGTGCTGTGTCCAGTTTTGGGCCCCTCACCACAAGAAAGACATTGAGGCCCTGGAGCGTGTCCAATTAAGGGCAACAAAACTGGTGAAGGGGCTGGAGCACAAGTCTGATGAGGAGC
>VWZZ01004468.1:61366-79629 GCA_013399095.1 Psophia crepitans | reverse complement strand
GATGCAGCCCAGGACGTGGGTGGCTTTCTGGGCTGCCAGCGCACACTGCCGGCTCGTGGTGAGCTTTTTGTCAACCAGCACCCCCAAGTCCTTCTTGGGGCTGCTCTCAATCCATTCTCCACCCAGCCAGGAATAGTAATAACTGAAATGCTTTAAATCTAGTAATTTTAGATAAGTAACTTTTTTGAATAGTAGTGTCTTGGTTAAGATTTGCCTTCGTATTTTGCCCAAAAAGCCTATTTTTTAATTTTTTTCTCATGGTACTTTGGAAAACATTTGCATTTTATAGTGGAAGTAGAGAAATGGGTAAAACAACAATTTTGACTTATGTACTAAGTATGGAACCAGAGACTTCCCAAGCTGGAAGTGTGAGCTGCAGCACCTTAAGCTAAAAATACAGAATTGTGTATCCAGGAGGTGTAAGAAATCATATCAAGTGATCAGTATACCAGGAATCTGTAAAACGTGTTCATGAACAGATTTCAACAGACTTAGGTGGGGGACCAGCTATTGTACAGTTGTTGAGGTCAAGGTAGAATGATTGGATATGAAGTTCCAAACAAGATTGAGTTTTGGTTGATTTTTTTTGCTATTATTTTTCTGAAAATAGAAGTATTTTTGTTGCTGTCAACATGTCATAAGGGTAATATTTCCAGGCTGCATTCTGTTCCCTGATAATTAGCAATATCTGTAAGTACACAAATGTTTGTGCTGTATGGCAGCAACATATCTATTATGTGCAGCTTTGTGATTTAAACTGTTACCCAGGTCAATAGAGACCAAATATTAGCTTGCATCACCTGGCAGATATTCTGTGACACATAAGGAATTAATCAGCTGTATTCTTCCACTTCTCCAGGCATAAATACCCACACCAAATAAAACAAGAGACACAAACTTTTTTTTTTGTCAGCTTCTAAGGTCAATTATATTCAAAGACTTGAACTGAGGTACAGTGGTAAGAACAGAAGGAAGGGTGACCCATCACACCCTATACTGACTCTTTTGTTAGTGCAGAAATTCCTCCTCACTGATCCCAAAGAAAACTTCCAAGACATTGATTTCCTCTTTCTCTTAGCATTACCTTTTTATGAAAGCAGAGCTCTAAAAGAAACCCATACTTTCTCTTTGGTTTTAAACTACTTCTGCCCAGCACAAAAGCCTTCTAAAGAATTTTATATTGATTTCCAGCAGTCTCTCAAAGAATGTCCCAGGCTACCCTTTTGATGCATTTCTGGGATTTCTTCATTTCGAGAAAGTATTCTGACTGTCTATGATTTCCGTCATCAGTAGCACAGAACCCAGGTCCAACACTATTATTTATAATACAGGAGAAACAGCACTTTTCTGTTTACAAAATGAAACTACTTTAATTTTTTTGTTTTCCCACTGAAGGTTGCGTGTAGTTCCCAGCATATCCAATAGCAGAAGAAAATATATTGCAGGTGATTTCTAGCACAGTAGAAATCCTCCTTAATCAAAGCTGTAGTCTACTGAGTGATAATCAGGAAATCGAATAAAATATCAGTTAAAATCTGATTGATCAGACTGGTACCAGAGAAGCAGCAGATACATGTATGCTTTCAAATAATTTATATTCCTGACTGCCAGCTCTTGATTCCTTGATTGTCACAATCTCATGTACGTTCAATGCTTTCCTTGAGAATAGATCAACTATATTTCTCCAATACGGTGCCTCGGTGCAGTCCCAGGGATTCACTTTTGACCTTTCAGTACCCAAAAGCAACTTCTAAGCATGCTCAGCAAAAAGCTCTTAAAGTGTAACTCCAGCTGCCTGTCACATTGGTTATCTGTGCGGACACAAAGAGTGTCTTTTGCCATGTTCAATACTCTTTATAGTCCTTACTGTCTACGCTTCTGTGGTCTAAAATGCTACTACAGTGAATAATGAAGATACTGTGTCATGATACCTGGGAGATAAGCAGGTCATACAGGTAAGCAAGCTGTGACATGGAGCACATGACAGGCAATGCTGAGGGGATAAGTATTGCTTTCTTCAGCTGGCTAATGGGAGAATGTAGAGAAGACAAAGCCAGACGTTCTTGGTGGTGGACAGTAAAAAGAGAGGAGGAACTTTATTAGAATAATAGAATCATAGAATATCCCGAGTTGGAAGGGATCTATAATGATCATCGAGTTCAACTCCTGGCTCCGCACAGGACCAGCCCAATCAGAGCAGATGATTGAGAGAGTTGGCCAGACGCTTCCTGAACTCAGTCAAGCTTGGTGTGGTGATCACTTCCCTGGGGAGCCTGTTCCACTGTCCAGTCACCCTCTCTGTGAAGAACCTCTCCCTGATGTCATGATAAATGAAATTTCTTTTACATATTAGGAAAAAAAGTTTCCACGGAGCAAGTAATCAAACAAAGGAAAGAGGATCTTCTTAGAGCTGGATCCTCATAGATGAAACTCTAACCTTGGAGATACTCTAGACTCTGCTGAGGAACCTGACCAAACGTTGAAGCTAGCCCTGATCTGAGCAGGGCTGTGGATCAGAAGTCCTTCTTATATCCCTTCCAAATAAATTATTCTGTGATTCTGTGATTTCATATTGCCACATGTTCCCACATCTCCCATGTTATGTACAACATCTAAGTGATCCACTCTTCTGAGATCTCTACTTCAATGATCACAAGCCTAATTTTGGGATGACAGTATCATCATCTCTCTTCTGTGAGATCTTCCTTCTAAATTACCCACTCACAGGAACAGGTTCAAAGCACTGCACAGGAGCCAGATCAGCATTTGTTATGTCCCCACCTTCAAAGATGAGACCTGTTAGAGAGGATAGTCTTCCTAGTGTAGCATAATAGCACTTCTCCATGATTTAAGCCAAATGGTTAGAGCGTATCCTTGACATACGATTCAAGCATGTAGCTCTAGCCACTATTCATAGGGGGAAAAAATAGTTGTAAATTCTCTCCTGGTCATGCACACTGAAAATTTGAGGGCCTTAGGACTGAAATTGCTCTGTAAGAATTAGAATAAGGAAAATACGGAATTGGTATTTAGCAGACTCCACTTGTGTTTGGCCAAATAAAATGGTCATGCTTAGGATTTTGCATTACTATGGGACAGTAAGTGCTGCACTTTCTAAAGAGAACGCTAGTGTAGGTTTTGTCCCTCAGCCTAATAGAGCAGATGCTGGAAGAAGACTCTTTGGAAAGCGAAGAGGAAAAAGCCAGTGGGAGAGAGACAAAGCACTTGTGGCAGCTAGGGAGACCTGGTGCTACAGTTTTGTTGCTCTGTGGGAATAGAAACAGCCCACTGCTTATGAAATAGATAGTCTGTCAGCTGGAGACAGCAGGCAAAGTGGAAATAAGTGACTAGG
The DNA here is from genome assembly GCA_013399095.1 of Psophia crepitans. Classification (NCBI taxonomy): domain Eukaryota; kingdom Metazoa; phylum Chordata; class Aves; order Gruiformes; family Psophiidae; genus Psophia; species Psophia crepitans. Next base: position 76,277 of record VWZZ01004468.1, on the reverse strand, counting down.
GATAGGAAGGGGACCACGGAGTAAGGCTGAAACAGTCTCAGGGATAAAAACGGTCAGGAGTGACTGTTTAAGCTTGACAGATATTTTATGAAGTAGAAGCAACAAAATGTTTGTCCAAATTACTTGTACCTACAGTCAAACAACCTGAGCTGAGTAGGCAGAACTGTGAAACAGTCTGTAAAAGCCAAATCAGAAAACACAGGTAATTTTTCAAATGTGTGGAGGTAAGGTAGGAAAAAAACACTGGAAATTTTGTCTCTCAATATTCCAAAGGCCACAAATCTGGGAAACAGTAGTCAACTTTATGCCTCAAGTAAGTACTAACTCTCTAACGCTGTTACTTTCACAAAAGAAACACACATGTAACATTAGTATGTGGGTGGCTACCAGGAGTCCAACAAGTGTGGAGAAGAGCCAGAGTTATGACCCTAGTCCTTCCTATCCCTATGATCCATGTTTTACTCTCAGATAAAGTCATTCCTCTTTTCTACAGGGCGTTGGGGGTCGAAGATGTCCAAGTTGGTCCTGTCACATGGTAAAGCATTGTCCAGAGGAGACTCTTGGAGGGTAGTTTTGAAAAGTTAGACTTTGAGGTTAGATCATTTGTCAGTGTAGCCCTTTGATACATCTAGAGTGAGAACTGTGTGTTGGCTTGGGCAAGTGACCCCCTTGAACATCACTAGATGAGAAATCTTAGCTCAGACTAAAAGGTACAAGGCTTTTCGAGCAGTTAGAATCATCGAGTCATTGAATCTTTAAGGTTGGAAAAAGACCTCTAAGATCAAGTCCAGCCATCAACTCAACACCAACATGTCTACTAACCCAGGTCCAAAAGTGCCATGTTCTACAGCTATGCATTACCTGTTTACCTACAGGGCCTGGTTAGATTCTCAAAAAGCATGGTCATTTATATCAATTTGCCATGACACAATGATAGGACATTTACTCTAGTTTCATGCTTCCATATCAGCAATATGAGAAAGTGGGAGGACAGATGATACCTAATCTAGCCTCTGCTGCATGGTATAAATGGGCAATGACTAGACTTCTATGATACCTGCCAGTAAAAAAGTTAACCTGAAAACATTTTTAAAGAAATTCGAAGCAAGGAAATGACAATTATTAGGTGTAAAATAAACATTTTATGGGATATGTCTACAGGGTTTTTGACTACATACACGAAGGCAGGAATCTGGATTTACTGGCGTTGAAACGTGAGCTGAATTTCTTTGCCCCCAGTCAGGATAGACTCTGCTAAGTCTTTGTAGAGTAGCACAGGACTCCTACTATTCACTGGACACTGTTTTACTTCAAATTATTGGCAGATAGGTAGTATGTGATTAGGGTCTTTTATGCAGAGAAATGGTTGGAAAGCGGAGTATATAAAGCATAGTTCAAAGAAACAGTCCAATTAGTCTCCTGTCCCATAATCATTCTGCAGCATCTTCAAATAGACTCTAGGAAAAAAAATGATCTCAGAAATGTCAGTAGGGAAGTTTTCTGGGATGTTTTCCATACTGCACTAAAAATCCTGAATCCTCCAAAAAGTAGCTCTTCACAAGGTATCTTTCAAAAACTGTCAAAATATCTATTTTTCATTTCACATTGCTCATGTAGAAATTTTATCTTATTAAAAGTCAATGCAACAATGCTTTAAAAATAGAAGAAAAAGTACCTTTTATGGCATCATTGTAACTTGTATTTTTATAAAAATGTGAATTTACGGGCAATTTTTGACGCAGTGGTAGTTTTTATGCTCTGTGGGCTGGAAAAATGTTTAAGTCTTGAAAATATGATAAAAAAAATTCTTGATCAACTCTACTAAAAATGAATAACGTTCGAAAAACAGACCTGAAGTAGAGATGCTTTTGGAGTACAAGTCTGTTTATGAAATTTATGCATCTATAAACTGAAAAATACTGACTTTGCTTGAAACTAGTCAGTAATTGCATAGTAATGCATCTCAGTAAGGCTCCTATCCAGCATTTAAGGTGTCACAGAAACTTCTGCAACTGTGCCTATATTTCCGTGAACTTCTGTAAAAAGTTCTGATGGTTTTTTTATTTTTGTAGGAGCTCAAGAAAAGTATGTACATTTTCATCTTTCCTAAACATTTCAGGGTGGCATTTCTTGGTTTTGTATCACCGAGTGACTGGGAGGTGACAGGAGGAATGTTTGTCATCACTCCTTGCAAGAAACAGGCATCATGCCCAAGAGCAGGTGCTATTACAGCTGTAGGATATTTTCGTTAAACACCTTGTGATATGCCCTACATATTCGCACAGCCTCTGGTGAGAATTAACATTAATGTTTACAACACGACCCATTTCTCTCTGGCTTTTTAGTGAATCCAGGAGCTTGTTAACATCACCAGCTGACTAGACCATAACCAGCTGTCTCTTCTTCTCAAGCACTTATACAACGCAGTAGTGTTGACACAAGGTGAGACGGAGTAAGCACAATGTTGAGAAATGCGAAACCTGATAAAAAGAACAATTTTGGAACGCATAAAAATAGAACGTTGAAAGAGATGTGACAAAGGCATGTTCTGAGTTCCTTTCAAGTACCTTTCTAGGAAAATTCCCATATATTCAAGAAATATTATTATAATCATTATAAAATATATTAAACTTCCATTTTAATATTTTACAACTGTATAAAAGTTCCATTCATGCATTATGTACAAAGACATAATATACTTTTTTTTCTTGCTTTTTTTTTTTTTCTTAATATTCTTAATTGGAATCAGAGCCATGGAAGAAGTTCAGTATGAAAAGCCGAATAGGTAAAATTTTCAGCTGTGGGGAGGTTTAAGAGATACTTTTTAAAATAAAAAAAACCTGAATATATTAAAAATCTAGGGCTGCCTCCTTACAATTTCTATCTTGATGTATGTGTGAGGCTCTGAGACATCTGCTTGCAAAGCCCACTGAGGTAGTGGAAGTGCTATGTGAAATGTCAGGGGAGTCTTGGTGTCCTCCCAGCTGCAGGCATCTTCACAGAATGTTAGAGGTATTAAGCTCTTAAGAAGCTGCCTGCTCAGGGTTTAAAGGGCTGTTATAAACTGGAATATTTATTTTCCCTTTTCCAGTCATCTACAGCGACTATCCCAAAACAATTCCTCCCTGCTCTCCTTTCCAATGATAATTCTCTGCAAGGACAGACAAACACACCTTAGGAAAATCAAACGTTCAAGGACCAGAAGCCCACGCATGTGTTGTAGGGCTTGAAGGGATGCTTAGCTATGAAGGTCAAAGTATGGTAAACACTTCAAAGTAAACTGCAGAGAGTTCCTGGCTGGATTTTGTTCTTTTCTTCTTTCTCTCTGCAGAAGAATATCATGTTGCCAAAGGCTTACAATGAAAAGACTGGTGCTTTTATATTACTGTAGTTGAAACAGCACCGGCTGTATCATGATAGATCACGCGCACTCTTTGGAGTCAATTCTTCAGATGCAGCTGCTTAATTAAATTTTAAGCATTATTGATTTAGTTTACATAGCCTGCCCACTTCTAGCACCACTGAATGTGAAGTTGCTGCACTCTGCAGCAGGAAAAAAAAAAAAGGAAAATCAAGTGCTATTAAAAATGAAAGCACTTGGCTGGAAGATGTAGGGAATACCTCACAGTATGCAGAGATTAATTACTGCGAGATATGTAATACTTTCTCTTCTGCAGAAGAGAAATCTAAACTGAGACACATTTGTGGGGCAGGTTCTCACATTGTGCAGGTAAGGGTAGCAGTGTCTGTGCACTCAGCGGTGCTAATGCCCCGTGGAGGGGAGGAACTGGCCTGGTTTGTATAAAAGTATGCGATCAGTACAAAGACAGACCAGCTATTAGTCAGTGGTATGTATGATGGGGTTGCCAGAATGAGTCCTTTTCTTAATTATCATTCATTACACAGAATCACAGAATCGTAGAGGTTGGAAGGGACCTGGAAAGATCTAGTCCAACCCTCCTGCCAAGGCAGGACCACCTAGAGCACATCACTCAGGAACGTGTCCAGTCGGGTTTTGAATGTCTCCAGAGAAGGAGACTCCACAACCTGTCTGGGCAGCCTGTTCCAGTGCTCTGTCACTGCTCAGTGCTGCTTGCCCACCACAAGGCTTTATGTCAGCTTTAGAGTTGGTTTAAGACAAACAGGGAGCCTAACGAGAGTAGCAAGGTTAAACTGAATGAGCTGGGATCACCCTGGAAAACACAAGACTGACAAATGCAGTTAACAGTTTTCTAGGACTTATAATTTCCCCTAAAATAGACTGTGATTAACTATTTTCCACAGTCCTTGGGATAGAATAAGAAGTTTTATGGAATATGTGACAATTTGAGTTGGATAATATAAAATAGCCTTCTCAGTATGTATGAAATACTAGAACAATCTGCCTAAGCAGGCGTGAGGAGTGTGTTCACCGAAGGTTTTCAAGGACAGCTAATGTTCAGGGTGTTGTATATATTTTTGGTGCTGCTTCAGTGCGGGTAGTTAAATAAGAGGAACCCTTAAAGCTCAACATTTCTATGATTCTAGATTTATTGTTGGCTAGTCAGGACAGGCTGTGTCTTCTGGTATGTTTGTGTGCCTGCGGACAGAAAATGCATTGTCCATGTAGTTTAAGCTTGTAAAATGACTTTTTTTTTTTTCCTGGTTTTCTTTTATTTCTGTGTTGAGAAACTTTCTGTACTTGATGTTTGCCTTGCTAATGGTTGTAAAAATGGCCTGCAGATTTGGCATGGACCTTGGGGTGTTTTTTTATATATGTATGATTTACGCAACTAAATAACCACAGAAAAATCCCTATAGCAATGGGGGCATTATTGTATCTGGACATTTGGCTGGTTTTTAAAAGAATATTAGAACTACATCAGTTGTTCCTTTATTATCCAAACAAAAGCCACAGCATTCATTTGGATTCTATCTTAAAATATTGTATGTTAGCGACTGTGGTCTTTTCTCTTCCCCTTTTCCTCATGGGCACTCTCTTCTGCTAGATAGACGATCTGAGCAAGACAACACCAAAAGAAAATAAAAGTCTTCCAGGACTGCTTTCAAATACCACTTAGAAAAAAGCAATAATATTTATTAGGATATTTTTATTATTGTAGTTTTTCTTTTAATAGAATAAAAACTTTTAAAAAATGTGTTAAAGGAGAAAAGTCTGTGTTATCAGAGTTGTGACAGTACATAACGATGCATTAATTTAAAAACACAGGACCCTGCTGACGTATAGATACTCCCAGTGGCCATGGGGAGACATATACAGCAAGAGTAGCAATACATTTATGCAGGGGAGGGCATGGCCTTTCTGAGGAAAGGAAACTCAGGCAGCATCTGTGCTGCTGGGTAGCTCCAGGCTTGAGCTCACACTCTCACCCAAACCCTTAATTGCCTGTATAGCCTGCAAGCAGGCAGCTCTGCCCAGAGGGAAGGCAGACTCACACATCATGCAGGTAGCGTGGCTCACGCTACCTCTCTGTGACTTTCAGACTGCTACTACAAGCAGTATGGAAAAAAATCTTTACGTGTGGAGATGGGTTTTGGAAGCAATCTGACTGGAGGTGACCTGCAGCTTGCGGCTTCAGGCCTAAATGGGAAGTGAAAAGGTTAATAAGGGGAAAATGGAAATGCATATCCAGTGTGCATTTGGGAGTCCTCTGCATTAACCTATACCCCCTGCAAATCAAGCATCCTTTCTGCACACCTTCTCTGCCATAGCAGTGGCTGTCATTTCCCACACACTTTCTCCATTAGCTCTCCGTAGCACCACGGCTGGCAGTACACCTTCTGCCTTACTCAGCTCCAGTGCTTTCCGAGCACTGTCGTGTCTATATACTCACCTGCAGTAAATTACTATCTTTGCTCCAGCCAGGCTATGTAGATGTGCCTTCAGATCTTGTACACATACAGGCTGCCAGGGCTTAGTGGAAATGTCTATACTATGAAGTATAGAAGACCTCTTACAGAGCAGACCTCTCACAGTTTCCTCACATAGCCCCTACTTTGGAAGAAAACTCGGTCCTTGACTTCAGGGAACAGTGTACAAATAGCAGTCTCAGGAATAAGGCTGCAGAGAGCATCCAAGAGACGAGAAACAGCTTTGCTGTTTGTGAAAGCCCCGTACTGGTACACCATGGGTGACAGCCACTTCCCAACGTGGCTCTGCCAATGCACCTTTCATCCGGCTCACACGTTCTTTCAGCGCTTGTGCCTGGCTTTAATGAGCAGCCGGGGGTCATGCAGGCTGGTGCCAGGCCAGGCTGGTTTCGTAACAGCTGAGGGATGAATGTCTGCCTGGAGATGAATGGGACCCCCGGGCTGTGCAGTTTTTGCAGAAGAAAGTTCTACAGTCACATTCCCCTCACCCTCCCCTTCCCCTTCATTTGAAGATTTAATTAGAGCTTAGAAGCTAGGGCTTTTTAAATCAGGCCAATTATTTGTTTTTCTTCCTAAGGAAGGAAACTCCTTTGCTTTTTAGTTGTTTCATGCCGCTCCTTCCCAGCCTCTGCAAGCGGATGCTCGCTGCTTGCAGTCCCGTTTGGTGACCATCACACAGTCTCACATTGCTAACAGAAAAGCCCGTGTTGCTAGCAGTCTATGGGAAGAACATAAAGAGCTTTCTCCTCACCACTATTATGGCCTTTACATTGCTGGGTACAGAGAAACACCTTCTCTCAGGGAACATCATCACATAGATGGGAGGCATAGAGATAAATTGGGCATCCTTGACCACTCCTCTAGTTTGCCAAGATGAATTTCTAGAGACAAGGGCAATTCCATGCTTAATGAGGAGGTATCTGCTATGCCCAAGCTAGCCTGAGCTGTACCGAGACACCCCAGCATAGCTGCAGGCATTGCCTCTGCTGCTCTGCAAAAGCACCCCTAAACCTCAAGAAAAGCAGCAAAATGGATGATTTCCTTCCTTCCACCCACACTCCTGAGGGCAGAGAGGGTTGCTCTTGCGTAACAAAACATCCACCATGTGATCCGAGGGCAGATACTCAGCTCACACAGATCAGGGACAGAGCATTGAAAGGACCATGTAATCCTGACTCCCAAAACTATGCTTTTTCGTTTTGATCTAACCCAAAAACCTGACTGCAGGGAATGCCTTTTCCTTCTGGAGCTGTGCAATCAAGTAAGCCTGGCCTGAGCCTGAATGAAGTAAATTGACTTTTATTGTTTAGATGCCTCACTCAGATATATTTCCAACCCTTCGAATACATCTGTCTCATCTTATCTGTATCAAGAATTAGACTGAGACTTTCCTGCTCCATTTGATTGTATAATATATTGAGCATTCACGTCAGAGGGAATGGTGGGTGGCTAGAATTTTAAATGGCTGCTCAGCCATTGGCAGAACAGAATTAATAACCTTTGAAGCAAAAAATGTAGGACTATAGTTAAATGAACTTCATGCATGTTCAACAAAATGTGTACTTGCAAGAGGAGAGCTACATAGAGGCTGATAATTGAGAAGATAAATTAGATGGAAAAAAAATCTTTAATAGATCACTGTTGATTTTAATTTTCATGCCCAAAATTCCAAAATAAGATGTTAAAACTTTGGTATTTCATGTTTCTATAATATATTTTAAATATCTCTTTTTCTAAGAGATAAAATGTATTTGTGTTTTTATTTTTCATTTACAATTATATTTACTATGATTGGATAGCATTTCTTTTAGATATAGCTAGTATTTATATGATATTACAGCAGTACTTTATAGTACAGAGCTACTGAAGTGAAAGGTTGATTCTTTAGATAATTTAGATTCTTCTGTTTGGTAGAACAAAATCTTTGGTTGTTATTGCAAAGAAATGATCATATATATTTTTGGATGGAAAACATTATTTTTTCTTTGCAATTTTCAAAAGAAATAACAGTAGGCTTTCCACTGTCGTTAGAACGATCTTCCATTTGCCTGTCCATTGATCCGGGAAGGTAAATTTGTAATAATGCCGTTCTTTGCTTCATGAGGCTTTGAAAGTTTTTATCTGGCTCATGATGCCCCAGAGAGTTCTTTAGTGCATTGCTGAAACACAACATCCACAGTATTTTCTGGGAGAGGACAGTCAGTCCACCTGGGAGATGTCACACTTGGAGCTCTCTGTGCCGCTGCTTTAACAGGCTGAAACTCTGCTATGGACAGTGACTTAACCATATTAGCCATAATAATAATAATTATTATTATTATTATTAATAATAATAACACCACCAACAACACAACAGTTAAGATAATGGTAGCTGTTAACGGTTGTACAGCTGTATACACCAGATTAACACACAGTTCATGTGTAAGATGCAAGTTGGGGTCTTGCTCACAGTCCGTTTCTGGGTACACACCCTGCGCAGCCTTTAAGCAGATTTTGTGCACGTGTTGTTCTTCTTCTGCTAAGCTTCATTTTATCTGTACCGTCTCTTCTGTTGTCTTTTCTCTTAGCTCCAAACTTTAAAAAGTAAAGTAATCCATATCCTCATATCAATAAAACTTCATAAAGAGTTCTTGCAAGATATTGAAAATTCCAGTTAATTAAAACCTGATTACATTTAATCATAGACAGGCTTTCAGCATACTGGGAACTGTTTCATTTCACCGGGCTAAACAGCTGTGACTAAAAGGATTACTGACAGAAAAACATTCGTCCTGATCTAAAGGTGCACTAGCATGAAAATATTAGATCACGTGGGTTTTAAGACAATATGTGGTTGATTGCATAGTTAGGAACAGTATAGCATATTGATACCAGACAACACGGACTAGAAGATCAATAGCTTTGAAGGGTGAAACGTGGTGATTATCTGTTTGTTACAGCAGGACTGCAGATCTTCATGCCCAGCCATTCATTCATAAGCATCCACGATCCCTGCTATTTTCATTAAATATGTATATCCCAATACAGCAGATATGACCTTTACTGTAAGGTTTACTGTTTACCCTTCTGCAAGCAGTGCCCCTCAATCTGCTCCAAACCAGATATGAGTGCTGCAGTTTATTTTTCTCTCCCTTCCACTCTACCCACAGCTGCCTATTCCTGCCCCACATTCATCCTGACCCCTTAGCCCCTCATGCCTCTCTGTCTCCCACAAACTATTGCAGATCGGTGGAGCTGCAGCCTCAGTGTGACACCCTCGAATCCATAAAGTTGCCTTTTGGTTGTACTGCAATCTTCCAGCAAGGCTTATTGACTTCCACTGCGTGCTGTGCCTTCCCCTTAATGTTCACATAACTCATTAAAGAGGTAGTAATTGGGAACCTCTGTACTTCACAATTATACAGCTGCTTCATAGGGAAGTTTTGTACACAATCTGCTAGTAAAATCGCTGCTTTATCACATGGGGCATGATAGAATTTTGAGATTCTTTTCTAGTCTAAATCTGAGTCTATAAGGAAAAAAGGAAAACTGTAATTTTAAGTTGTCATTTCAGAAGTGTAATTTTGTTCTCATTTCAGTGAAATTCAGTGATAATATATAAAATATGAAATATATGATATAGTGAATATATTAAAGGAGCATTATTTTACACTTTCAGAACTGTCATTTCATAGTTAAAAGTAACATTAGTGACAAAATCCTTGGTTTCAGTGACACTGTACTTTCAAACGTCAGATATTTCTTCCTGCAAATTTTATTTATAGCACTATTCTTTGAACATCTTCTTTAATGAATTTTCAATATTTCAAATTGCTTAGTAAAAAGAGAATTAATATTGAAAACAGAACAGATATCAAATGGTTTTGCTAAAAAAAAAAGTGCAAATATGGAAAGTAAAGGTATGAAAATATACAGGAAGTAACTTTCTATAAAACATAAGCTTCTGTAAAATATAAGCTGTTGCTTGCTAACTGAGGAGTTGAAATAATTGACCATGTCCATACTCTTAGACCATTCAAACAAACTGAATTTTTGTAACATGGATGCTTTATTATGTCATCTGCTGGAGTTAATGAGGTTAGCAGTGACAACTGTTGAAATTAATGTGTCAAAGACAGTAAGCTAATGCTGTGATTTTCTAATGCATCTGTATATTGTCAGTGGAGACAGAGTGCTTTATCTATTGCATCAACATAGAATCATCATGGCAGTACTTGTGAATCACCATCGCAGTCATGAAATAGACTGTGTTTCATATGATGTGGTTTGATTATATATGATATGTGTAATACACCTTTTGCATTTCTGTATTTTACATGTAGGTATTTGTATTGTATATTCTAGCTTGCATTGGTGTATTATTTTCCATTACAGATCATCACAGGAAGTCTTACATTGCAAACCAAACTCTATGTGCCTACAGAGTCTAGCAGAAAGGGTCTCTGGTCCCAGTGTCTTCACATGCAAGAACATTGAAAATAATAGTACAAAGCCACAGTTTCCACTTTAAAAATGAGTAACAAGGAGGCAGAAAATAGTGAAGATTACTTGGAAACCACTGTCTAGTTTACATTTGCCTGTTACTAGTATTAGCCTATAATTCCCTCTTTGCCATGACAAATCAATGCTGAATCTATTTCTTGATAAAATGTAATACAGAATTCTGTGGGTAACAAACATGTTGGGAACGAAACAAGAACACCCTACAGTGCTCCCAAATAACCTTACATTTACAGCTACTGATCATTTCCCTACACCACGAACCTGATAATCTTAGATACTATAGAGAAAGAGAAAGGTATCTATAAATGGCATAGACATCTACAAAAGCCAAGGTGCTGAGGAAATACTCTGTGACAGTGCAGTTAGAGATCCTAAGATGTGTGAAAACAATGACAATCATTAAAAATGCTTCATTAGTCCAGCTGAACATCAGAAAGCATGGGTCATTTTGTTTAAGAGATGAAAGCAGTGATCAAAGAGAGGAGAGAGAATTTCTTATTCTAGGAAGACTCTTTTAGAAAGATGTAGGCCAAGCAGTAAGCGGATCTCAGACATCTTGACATGTAATAGGTGAAAACACCTTTGCCATCCTTGACAAGACAAAGCTCTGCCCTTGAATAACATCGTTGCTTTCCACAGCGATGACAACGGCAGCTTTATGAGAAGGAGAAAAAACAGCTCTGTTCATCTCTGGATTTGTCAAGTAGAGCCCAGCTTATCTGACCCAGGCTGTGTTTGTCATTTGGCAAACAGATGCTGCCAATGTGACGTGAAGCAGTGGCCATTAAGTGTCTGAGAACTGCTGTGGGGTATATCTTCCCATTCTCAAAACTGCTTCAAAAAGAAGTGAGGCTACAAAATATGTCAGGTATTCAAGAGCACTGAAGCATTTAAAGATTGTCAAGCACTGCAGCACCTGCTGGCTCAGCCTCCAGAAGTACACGTCAAGGACACTGCAGCAACAACCAACACTTTTCAAACTATTTCAGCAGCCAGGAAGAGGTAGATAAGTGTGCAGGGGTCAAAAGTGTACCAGAAAACCTCAGTTCAATAGAGATTAACTAGTCCTATTGTTATCACAATTTTATCTTCTCATCACTCAGCAGACTAAACAGTGACTTGGAGTCTAAGGCTGCCAGAGAGCTGCCTGACACCAGAGCTGATCCCATTACTTTGAAAATTCTGGGCTAAGTAAATTCAAGTCTGTCACATGGTTTGGTCATGACATGATTCTAGTTTGCTTCAAGGTCAAAGAAAGAGGTTACACGGTAAAACAAGATTTAAAGAATAGTAAGATGAAAATATATTGTAGTAGTCACCTGAGTGGAGGGTTAGAAACTGTTGGAGGATGGACTCCTTCTAGTCAGGCTACCACAACTATTGCTACAATTTCCATGAAAATGAACTGTTAGAAAATTATGTACGGTTAAAGCCAAAATGTTTTTCAGAGGTAAGTTGCAATAAAGTTCCCAGCGAAAGGAGAAATATGTGCTTGCTAATGTGGTCTGTAACGGGCACTACCTTAGGATGTGAAAGCGTGGGTACTTCCTGCTGTGCCTCGTTCAGGTCCGCTTTCCAGTGCTGCGTGCTGAAGTCATACGCCAAGCCACATCGGAAAATAAACTTTTTCAAAAGAATTGCTTTGAAAGTTGGAAAAATACTATGTGAAAGGTAGAAGAGCTTTGCTCGTTCTAAGTCACCTGCCAAAAGAAGAAAACAAGGAGATGGCTTGTCATACAAAGTCTTACTTCCACGTGAAACAAGTTTTCTTGTAATGCTTGGCCACCTGTAAAGGACGGCAGAATTTGCCAATTTATTGCCACTGAAAAATACGCACAGGACCTTGTGTTTGGGACTGATGACACATGTTGACATAGCTGTCTTTTCAGAAAAACATTTTCATATGGATTCACTGGAACAATTATGTGGATACAATGCTGTTCCACTAGTATGGCATATTCCCTCATGTTAAATCAGATTTTTTGCTGTAGGTATAATGGTGAGGGGAAAGCTAGATGGTTCTGTTTCTAAGAGTAGGTCAATAGCTAGTCCTGTTTACTAGTATTGCTCTTATACACAATATTTTTTGCAATCATTATCAACTTGTCACGTTAAGTCATCCAGCTTCAAAGGTTCAACAAGCACTATGATGAACTTACCTTCACTACTACACCATTGAGGTGGTCCTTCACGTAAAATCTGAGATACCATGCTGGATACGTTTGGGAAAGGTGGCTTTGTCCATGACTGATTCATACCTCAAACAGGACGATCTAGTTTTCGTAAATATAGTAAATGCATCAATAGGAGAGCAGGAATTTCTCAATTTATTTCCTAAAAGTTAGGAACTTATCCTTCAAAATTAGTATGTATATATGCATGACAAGTTTATTTAAAATAAGCTGTAATTTGCATGAACTTTCTATCATTTTTGAAAAACAATGTTAATTATCCTGTTTAATGATCCAGAGCATACCCAATTTTTACCTTTCACAATTTTCCATCTTTGTAAATCCCTTCCTAATTTCCATTACCATAACTGTATTGCAAAACAGTGACTTCAAAACAACCTCATAGTACAAGTGTTCTCTTAACTTGAAGGCCAGGAGGAATGTATAACTAGCACGTTATTTTGTCTAGGGGCTCTTTTTTTCTCTAATAACCAAGAACCCTGTCCAATAGGAGACACGTTGATCAGAGACTCAAGACATATGCTATAACTCCATGAAATTTACTGTTCAAAGGTAAGAAAAAAGTGTAAAAAAACCCAGAGCATCACTCTCATTCTTAAGTTCCAGCAAAGGCTGATTTGCAACTTGCTGTTGATAGGTGAATAACACGACAGGAATTGGTGCAGAATTCGTGTCAGGGGTTTTTTTTGATTTATAAATCTGATTTTATTTAGAACTATAAATGTGAATATAAATTTCTAAAGGCAAAACTAATATAGGTTCAGGTAATTCCATCATGTTCCAGACAAGCTCAGTGTCTTTACAAGGTCTTTTAAATCTTCTCACTATGTTATATGCTGCCTATCTTCATGGTATCCAAGTAATTTCCAGCAGAATATTAAAATGTTTTTCTCATATATAGCCCTATTCTGGTTACATTTTCTTACCAGAAGAAATCAGGTAGATTTTATTTATACTTTATTCATTACTCTTTTTTTAATCCTAGCTGTGTTGACTTTAATCTCTGTAGAAAGGATACGCCTGTGTGTATGCTTGCGACTGTGTTTGAAGGATCTGTATTTTTGTTAGATGAGAACATCATTTAATCAGCTGATATTTATGACTATGACTGAGGGAAGTCATGAATATATTGTTTACTTTTTAAAAAGTGAGTAACTTAAACCAGAAGCTTTTGAAACTAGTTTGCTGGGTGATCTCACATAGGGTATGTGCGTGCTCATACAGCTCCGCTGACTGACGGATCTGCTGATACCTTGCCAAGGGGATGCTGATACAAAGGTTTAAAATTGGAATTAACTGAAATGAAATTACAGTGCTTTTTCTTGTTCCTTTCATAAGCAGCTTTTTTTCCACAGGTTTCATGACAACTGAATATTAATTTAATTCCAAGATTCAGAATGACTGAACTCAAATTGCAGGAGATTTTTTTCACGGAGCATTAAAGCCAACTATATTGTAAAATATGCACTGACATTCTGCGAGAGATAAAGATTGTTTACTGTACATTGCTGAATCCCAAATAATCCTCCTGAGCTTTTGCTACTGATAATCCTTCCTATTGCTATTATAAGTACTGGTGATAACTCTTCCTTTAACATACAGTGATCATTCTTCCTCTTTACCACCATAAAACTCCTTTACCCTCATAAAATTTCAAATAAACCAACCCAAACTTGCAAAGCAGAAACAAATCATCGTCACTTGTAGCAGAGAGATAACACAAAGTGTTTCCAAAGGCTGCAATTAATCCTGGGGCAGCAGTATTCATAATTCCAGCACCCAACAAAGAAAGGTATCATTACCTGCTGTGTTTTACCTAGAAAAAACCCACTGTGTAAAGGCACATGGGTCTCAAGAACTGCTGGTTCACTTTCTATTTCTGGACTGGCCTGAGAGCTCAGGCAGACTACATTCCTCCATTTCCCTCATTGGAAGTTGTCTGCTTTTGCTGGAAACTCTTTAAGCAGGGTATTGTCTCTCCCTTTATCTTTGTGCTGCATTCATCCGTATTTGGCACAAAGAAAGGAGAGAAATGCTGAAAGGGGTGCAAAGAATTAGGCTGGAGTATGCTGCTTCCCAGCCAAACAAACCCAGGAGCCCCAGTTCTCTGCCTTGCCGTTCAGTAAGTAGTTGAGGTGCAGGAGGAAGAAGAGTGCAAACACCTAAGTATGGTATTGTTTCAACAGCCCTTACCTAATTAGCTTGTTATGGTGTCTAGCAATATGAGAATGAGAGGTTGAATTATTTAGCTATTGGTGAAATAAAAAACAAAACCAATTTTCTCTGCATATGGAGAGCTTTTTTCCCTCTCCTCCCCTCTCCTCTCCTCTCCCTTTCTCTCCTCC
>VWZZ01004468.1:36326-61281 GCA_013399095.1 Psophia crepitans | reverse complement strand
CTCTCCTCTCCTCTCCTCTCTCCTTTCATTCATGCCAGCATCACACAGATTATTCTTGCTACCAACCGTCACAGGAATAGGAACAGAAAAGTTACTACCTTGACAGTGAACTAAGTGCTGTTCTGGTTTACACCCGCATAAATTCAGAATAACTTCGTTGAAATAAATGAGCCATAGCTCCAAGTGGTGTAAATGGTGTAAATGTCTTTTTCATTGGTCTCAGTGAAATTACACCAATTTTCTTCAAATGTAGATCGGGCTCTAAGTAAATCCAATTTATGCTCGCTTACAAGGGCACTATTTGGCCCAGTCTCAAAGAGAATAATTTGCCCTCTCCAGTAGCATGAAGTATTTATTTTCCTTCCTTTTTTCCCTCTGCTTACCTCTCCTGGAGGGGAGAACATGATTTTATACTCCGCAGTTAACATAATTAGAACAATTTCAAAAATTTACCTAATTATTCCTCACAACATGCCCAGGAGGTTGGCAAATATTATCACCCATGTATTATAGCTGGGGAAATTACGTTGAAGAGGTTAAATGATTTGCCTGAGGATGAGTTGCAAGGCAATGGGATAGCTTGAACTGAATCTCAATAATTCGAGCTCCTCACAGCCATCCTGTAGTCAATGCACAGTGCTGACTGTATTTTTTGCCTGTGTTTTGCCTATTATCTCAGCTTGGTCACTCAGCTCCTCCTCACATGGTGATTCGGTTGCGTGCGTTCTTCACCACACTATCAAGAAGTGGCTAAGCAACAAATGTATTGACATATGCAATTGAGTGTAAACTTTTGTTTACAAAAGTAACTTAAATAGGTGTTATTCTTGACATGAAGCAAGGGTGAGATGTTCTCTAAGAACCCAAAATTAAAATAAAAAAGAGATATTGGAATAACACAACACATTGCATAATAATTAATCATCACTGTTGCATCTTAGCTGTCCAGGATCTCTGAGGGAGTAAATAATGAAGCAGCTGAATTGCTGTTTAAAGGTACACAATTTATTGTTAAAAATCTGAAACAAAAACTTGCTACCACGGCCAATTGGGTTGTAGCCAGGACTGCCTAAATCTTTCATGAAGTGCCAGAGGCAATTGTCTTTTATGTATATATGAAGGACATACCTCAACAGCAGGAAAAATAGTCAAGAAAATAATGAAAGACAGAGTTATACATTAATTTAATGTATACAGCTTGGTAGGACTAAAGGCTCAAGCTTCTCAAGGCCAAACAGTACCTCTCTAAGCTGTTGACACTCATTCAGAGTTAACAAAACAGTGAATAAGGGAGAAATGGTGGATAAAATTAATTCAGGCTTTCAAAAAACTTCTGATAAAGACCTTTACAAGAAACTCTTAGGGAAACTTGGTAACCATGGAGTGAGAGGTAAAACTTTACATGGATTAAAACTTTGCTGGGAGACAGGGGAAAAAGGAGGAAGAATAATGTTCTATTCTTACTGTAAAAAGAGTGCAGTAGCCTACACACCAGTGTTTTTTGTCTATGCCAAATTGCAGAGTTCACACTCATGAGCAGATCCATTGAAATCTGCTGCTAACTACGGTGGGAAGTTTGTTATTACTGTGCTTCAGGAAGTTTAAAGAAATTTTAGAGGACATGATGGCATCTTTATAGACAGTCTGAAAGGGAAAGAGCTCAGTAAATGAACTATATTAGTTGGACATGCAAATCTAGTGGGTTTAGTTAAGAGCTGAGACAACTATGAAGGCCCTCAAAGTCATCTGAAGCAGTCTTGTACATGCAGTGCTCTGTACTCACTGTCTCGTTCCGTCAATGGCATGGCTGGACCTTTTGTCCAGGTTTTCTACCTGCCAGTTTCCATCGGGACAGTGGTATATGTATTTACTAGATAGCATTTTACCTCCTTTCTTTGAGCCTCTAGTTTGAAGGAATGTGTGCAGAGAAAAAAAGAGAAGAAAAAGAAGCATTACGAAATTTCCAAAGAAATTATGCTTGAGAATTACTGTGACCAAATTAAATCTTGTGTGTGAGGGAAGTCAAAGTATTTTTATTATGGATGCTGAAACAAGGGGGAGAGCTTCATTCTGTACATTCCTCTGAAGTCACCTACTCTTGACTCAGGTGGAAGTGTATACCTGACCATTAGGTGTTAGCTAAGTGACAAGATATGTTGCTGGTCACATTACTCAATGTGTACTACCGGTTACAAAAACTAATGTGCCTTAACCACCCTTATCCAATGCGGCAGCTAAGCACACAATGCCACTTCGGTGTTTTCTTAACGAAACATTATATAAGTTTGCTAGCTTGCCTCAAGCTGAACATTATTTTGGAGAAAGCTTTGTTGTCGCTATGAAATAGATCTATTCCAAACTCCATCTCAAAATGCTTTGCATGTTCAAAGAGATGAATAATGCAGTTGCTCTATAAGAAGAATGAATATGAAAAAAAGGAGTGAAAAAGTAGATAAAAATAGACGGGGAGATGATGGCCCATAGGCAGCTATGCAAAACTAAAGATGAAGCTGACAGCATAAAGGATGAATAATTTTAGTAGGAAGGGTGAGGTAGACTAGTTCGTCTCCCTTTACTTAATACTATAGCCCGGAATCAGCTGCCTGAAAATATTCGGAAAATGCAATGGTCTCTAAGGTGAAGAGAGTGAGGACACAAACTTTGTTGATGGTGTGAACTTGCTTGGGTTAGTAAAAATGAGAGCTGCCTGCAAAGACTTGCAAAAAGACTGTACAAGGCTAAGTGACTGGGAGATAAAATGGAAAATGAAATTCAGTGTGGATAAATGTAAAGTAATGCACATAGGTAAAAGCAATAAAGCCTTAGTTACAAAATGATGGGCTCTGGGCTGACTATTATCATTCGAGAGAGATATTGAGGATATAAAAGATAGTTCTATAAAAGCATCAGCTCAATATTCAGTGGAAGACAAAAAGCAAATCAAATGTTAAGAACTATCAGGAAATGGATAGAAAACAAATAGATAACATTATTATGCCAGTGTATAAATCTATGGTATCCTTGTATCTTCAACGCTTTGTGTTTCAGATAGAGTAGAACTGGAAAAGATACGGACAGAGGCAGCTTCGCATCAAAATTGTGGATGCCATCTTTGCAAGAAACAATGAAGCGGACCAAGACTCATGCTGGGAAGAGGTGGCACACAGTGAGAGTGACAAGGAGGAGGTGAAGAGGGATCAACTTCTAGCACATGAGCTTGAAGTCATGAGATGATCTTGTTACACACTCAGGTCAAAACAAGCAGACTGAAGTAATTCCTTACACGTGTGAGAAATGTATTGCTGAAGGAAGCTACTGACACTAAATATTACTGTGGTGGTAAGGGTGCCTGCATACTCCTGGAAGGAGAATTTACTGAGGGTGACTAGATACTGAGCTACAACCTCTGTTTCAGGAAGTCCCTGGCCTGTAAAATGTTGGAAGCAAAGGACAAACACGGCTATCTGGCCCTGCTTTTTTCCCAGGCATCTGTCCCTGCTCTGTCAGCGACAGATTATTGGGCTAGGTGGAGTTTGTAGAATCACAGAACGGTTTGGGTTGGAAGGGACCTCAAAGATCATCTAGTTTCAACTCCTCTGCCATGGGCAGGGACATCCTCCAGTAGACCAGGGTGCCCAAAGCCCTATCCAACCTGGCCTTAAACACTGACAGGGATGGGGCATCCACAGTTTCTCTGGGCAATCTGTTCTAGTGCTTCACCACCCTCACAGGGAAGAATTTCTTCCTAATATTTAATATAAATCTCCCCTCTTTTAGTTTAAACCCACAACCCCTTGTCCTATCACTGCACTCTCTGATAAATAGCCCCTCTCTGTCTTTCCTGTAGCCCCTTTTAGTACTGGAAGGCTGCAGTAAGGTCTCCCCGGACCCTTCTCTTCTCCAGGCTGAACAACCCCAACGCTCTCATCCTGTCCTTATAAGAGAGGTGCTCCAGCCCTCTGATCATCTTTCTGGCCTCCTCTGGACTCGCTCCAACAGTTCCATGTCCTTCTTGTACTGGGGACCCCAGAGTTGGTTGCAGTACCCCTGGCAGAGTCAATTCCCTCGACCTGCTGGCCACACTTTTTGATGCAGCCCAGGATGTGGTTGGCTTTCTGGGCTGCCAGCGCACACTGCTGGCTCAAGTCCCTCTCCTTGGGGCTGCTCTCGATCCATTCTCCACCCAGCCTGCAGTTGTGTTTGGGACTGCCCTTGACCCATGTGCAGGACCTTGTGCTTGGTCTTGTTGAACTTCATGTGGTTTGCACAGGTCCATCTCTCAAGGCTGTTGAGGTCTCTTTGGATGAAATCCCTTCCCTCCAGCATGTCGATCACAGCACACAGCTTGGTGTCATCAGCAAACTTAGATCTATATGCCTTACACTGTGCAGGTAAAAATTATTTGTAGAAGTTGAGAGGTGTATGCATACAAGAAAAATGGAATACGAAGATACAGAGGAGCCACCCAAAGTGCAGGGATGGAGGGCAGCAGAAAAAGGAGAATCCAGGGAACGTTAGGACATTGCATGTTATTGTTTTATCCTCTTGAATTTAGGACTGAACAGTCTTCTACGTATCAAAAAGGGCTTTTTTGCAATCAATGGGATTTGGTTTAGGCCCTTAGGGCAAAGCTTTCTTTCCCTCTCCCGTACATTCCCATTGCAGAAATGGTTTACAGATAGAATTTGTCCTGAAGAGCAGAAAAGTCACTCCGTGGTGACTCAGGGTGCATCTATTTGTCATTCTGTCTGTGTCTATCAGTATCCTTTTCTTGTGTTTTCTCTGATAAGGGACCTTGGTGACTGAAATATAGATCAAAGTCCCAGCCTAAGGCTGGTCAAAAGAAAAGGGAAGAGAAAAAAAAGCAGTAAAAAATATATCATCGAGCTTAAAGGATTCTTTCTTTTCTGATTTTCTGTCCTTTCTGTTTGAAGATTTTCTGTTCTATCCTGCATTTAGCATATCTTACAGTAACTTTCAAAGAGAAGCAAAAGCAAGAGACTAAACAAAAGATTATTTTCCTTTATTATATTGTATCTATACTTATTTCTAAACTTGAACTGTTTCTTTGTACATTGGGCAAGATGGGGACTTGCTGTGCCTGATTTGCCACGTCTGTGCTGCTCACTGACCTTTGCATGATGGCTGACATGAATCCTCACAAAGCCATGAGCCCAGTGACTTTGATCCTCTGTGTTTGATTACTTCGGCTCTAATTTTGTTGTTATGTATTAATTATGAGGAAAGATACATAGTTTATCCTCTAATTTGCCTTATTATAAGTATATTTGAGATGCAAGGTCCAGACCAATTGAAATGTCATTTCATACCACTGAGACTTGAATACATTAGGTAAACACTGTCTTGTCTCACATGTTGGAAGAGGAGACAAATCTAGATACAAATACAACTGGAAAGTTTGTTGTGTTCAGCTAATCTTTTTTAGCACAAACTAGTATGTAAGATCTCAAAGATTTGTGTGGAGAGTTCTTTTTCATTTATTAAATATACTGTATAACTGCAAATTTTTTATTCTATCATTTTCATTCCAATACCTTCTTCACACATTTTTCTTTAATATTGTCATAAACATAATGTCCATTTTTTTTCCTGATCCCAGAAACCCAGTTCTTTTGCTGTAGCATCAGGGCATTCTTAGGAATCACATTTTTTCATGGGTTTTATGAAACAGTCACATTGTTTTCACTACCTACAGTACAATTTAACTATATGCAGTTTTATTACATTGCCCAGAAGTGGTTGTTAGGCTACAGCCATAGATCAGCATAGCTTCACCAAGCTCAGTAAAACTTTACCCCCCTGGACCATTTGATGTGATGCTTTTCATGGATATGTGCCGTCGAAAATAGCATCCTTCTTTCATCCAGAACCAGAACAAATTTATATAAAGTTATAGCTATGGTAAAATTAGAACCAATATTTTCTGTTATAATCATCATCTGTGCTGGCAATGAAGAAAAAATAAACACACCCTAAGTTTTTCAAGATTTTGGTTTCATGAGGAAATTTTTCTGATCATTTTATAATAGTGCTAAGGTCTATACTCTGGCAATGACTTTTATCAAAAAATTACTAATGTCTCCAAAAGTTTCTCATGCAAAATGATAGCTTCGAAATATAAGCCATTTACTGCCAGATGTTTTGCAAGCTGTTCTGTAATGTCACATAAAAAGCAATGAAGTAAAGACAGAACCATGACAGTATATATTCCAAGAAGCTAAAATTGGGCAGGAGAGAGGTGTTAGCTTTGTAAAATTTACAGTAACGTGAAGAAATCAAGGTGTTCTTGGAAACCGAGTGGAGTCAAGCCAATTTTGAGGGATTTTTTTTTAAGATCAAGCAGAACATTCAGTTAAGACGTGACTGAATAAATATATACATTTTGCAGCACACCATGAACACCTGCAAACTTTTCCCTCTTTTGAACCAAATGAGAAAATAAGTTTAGGACTTGAAGATCCCATTTGAAGGTTATGGCTTTCTCCCATCCAAAGACATTTCTGCAAGAGCCACTGGACGATGGATCCATAGTACAGCCTCTCACAGGAGATGTGCCAAACCACTGGTCAGTGCTAATAATGATCTTGTTGGTCTGTTGTCAGGTTTCTTTCAACTTCTTTGTGTGTACCTCTGAATTATTTTGAGGACTTTCTGCTGGTGGTGACAGAGGGTGCAAGGTCATTCAGGCCAAAACTAGTACATTAGTCAGGTGGAAATAATAGGCTTTTGTCATAAAGAAGATGAAAAAATGAATCATGTGTAAGCAACTCGTGAGATGCAGTTTCAGAACCCCTTTTTGCTTTGGGACTTAATCGTTCAGTCTCAATTCACACTGCTGTAGAACTGGTACTGTTTCGAAATAGTTGTTTACTGTCAGCTGCAAACCATACTGACAGTAGAACTAGGTGATTAAGCAAACAGGAAGGTGAAAAAAAAAGACCTATAATTGGAGAGACCAACAATTCAGGCACAATGACTAGATTTTTTATTTTTTTTTTCCAAAACAAAATTTAGCTGGAAAAGAAAGGCTTCATGTCACATTGTCACTGCCTCTGATCCAGGTCAGGGTCTTCAGACACTACAGAGCTATAAAAGAGGAAAATATGGTAATATAAAAAAAAAAATCAAGAGGTGATACTTTTTATTAATAACAATAATTCTTTATTTCACTCTTACTTTTTAGAATAATATCTGCATATTAATAATCACTGCATTTTTTCCCCTCCCTCCATTGTCATTCTATATAATGTGTTCTTTTCCCTTAAAACAGGTTGTGTCAAGTAAAGAGAGTGAGACGAAATCAAAAATTTCCTTGCTTTCTGTCCTGGCTTCAGCTGAGAGAGAGTTAATTTTCTTCAAGAAAGTCAGTATGGGGCTGTGTTTTGGATTTGTGCTGGAAGCAGCGCTGATAGTGGAGATGTTTTTGCCGTTGTTGGGCGATGTTTACACAGAGCCAAGGACTTTTTGGCTTCTCGCACCGCCCCACCGGTGGGATGGCTGGGGGTGCACAAGGAGTTGGGAGGGGACAGACAGAACACCTGACCCAAGCTGACCAAAGGGATATTCCATACCATATGGCATCATGCTTGGTTTATAAGGGGCTGGGGGCGAAGAAGAAGGGGGGGCAGCGGCGTTTGGAGTGATGACGTTTGTCTTCCCAAGTAACCATTACGCGTGACGGAGCCCTGCTGTCCTGGGGATGGCTGAACCCCTGCCTGCCATGGGGAGCGGTGAATTAATTCCTTGTTTTGCTTTGCTTGTGCACGCAGCTTTTGCTTCACTGATTAAACTCTTGTATCTGAACCCACGAGTTTTCTCACTTTCGCTCTTCCGATTCTCTCCCCCTTTTCCAATGAGGGGGGCTGAGCGAGCGTTTATGTGGTGCCCAGCCAACGGCTGGAGTAAAACCACGACACTTTCCTATATTCTGTCTTGTAGTAAAACTATTCAGTTGCCTCACAGTTTGTATGAGTGGGAAAAGTGAGCCTGGAAGTTAATTCTTCATACCATTTCTGCATGAAGCTCTAATCCAGGATAGGAAAAGGAGGATCCAGAACACTATGTAATTGAAATAATATGCAGAATTATGTCTATTCGGGTGGTTAGTGTTAACCACTCTCCATTTGCTCAGTTCTCTTTGACAGCAGGAGAAGATGGATCTGTCCCCGCTGCTGCCCAGCCTACTTTCTTTAGACACTTTGCAGCAGGATTCATGAGGATGCCAACTGTGCCTTGCTGCTCTGCACAGTTATCATCAGGGATTCCATCTTTATTTGTTTTTTAAAGTGCCTCACACATCTGTGGAGCTGGGTAAGTCATAAATAATAGTAATAATGTCACTGCTTCCCTCTCATTAATAACAAGTCACTAGAGATTCCCTCGTGGTGATGCATAGTGCATGACACTGCACAGATTAGGGCTTCCATCACGCAGACTGTCAGCATGATTGCTTTTACTAAATACAGCCATCGCATGCAGTGAAATATGTTCAGCTGGGGCACTGCTAGTAAAGCACTGACAGCAGCTTCACAAACAAGAACCTACAACTTTCATAATTCCGCTCTGGAGACTAAAAGCTTGGAGAAATGCTGGAGACTGTGAGCAAGAGGTGAATACATTAGCACTCTGTCCGCAAGGATCCAGGCAGTGGGTCTTATTCCCAGAAATCTGCCTTTCTTTGGACTGGGAGAATAATTCACTGATTTTCTTAAGTCCATAAACTCTTTGGGTCAGTAATCTTCTTACTCAGTTCAACAGGGTTTAGAGCAACTGAGGCTTACTCTTGAGTGCCATCATGCATGGTAATTACCAAGATATTTAGCTAAGTATGTTAGCCAAATTGGCAAAATAAACTTTTAAATAAGAGTACATTGAGTAGGAGGAAATAGCACTAAAAAACCCCACATTTTTTCTGACCATTGTCCCAGACAAAGTTAATTGGAATAGACTTAATTCTCTTCCTAGTAGCTGACACAGTGCTGTGTTTTGGATTTAGTATGAGAATAACGTTGATAACACACTGATGGTTTTAGTTGTTGCTGGGTAAGTGTAGTGTCTACACGAAGTCAAGGACTTTTCAGCTTCTCACACCCTGCCAGGTGCACAAGAACTGGGAGAGCACAGCCCGGACACTGGCACAGACTGGCCAGAGGGATATTTCCTGCCATATAATGTCATGCTCCAGATACAACTGGGTCAGCTAACCAGGAGGTGGGATTGCTGCTTGGAAACAAACTGGTCATCAGGGGAGTGTTCTGCTTGTGGTGAGCAATTGCATTTGTGCATCACTTGTTTTATATAAATATTGTTACTATGACAATGAAAAAAAAATAAATAAAAAAATAAATTTGAGCCAGCAATGTGCCCTGGTGGCCAGGAAGGCCAATGGCACCCTGGGGTGCATTAGAAGGGATGTGGTCAGTAGGTCGAGGGAGGTCCTCCTCCCCCTCTATTCTGCATTGGTGAGGCCGCATCTGGAATATTGCGTCCAGTTCTGGGCCCCTCAGCTCAAGAAGGACAGGGAACTGCTGGAGAGAGTCCAGCACAGAGCCACTAAGATGATCAAGGGAGTGGAACATCTCCCTTATGAGGAAAGGCTGAGGGAGCTGGGTCTCTTTAGCTTGGAGAAGAGGAGGCTGAGGGGTGACCTCATCAATGTTTATAAATATGTTAAGGGTGAGTGTTGGGAAGATGGAGCCAGGCTCTTCTCGGTCTCATTAAGTGACAGGAAAAGGGGCAATGGGTTCAAGCTGGAACATAGGAGGTTCCAGGTTAACATAAGGAAAAACTTTTTCACTGTGAGGGTGACAGAGCCCTGGAACAGGCTGCCCAGAGAGGTTGTGGAGTCTCCTATGGAGACATTCAACACCCGACTGGACACGTTCCTGAGTGATGTGCTCTAGGTATCCTGCCTTGGCAGGGGGGTTTGGACTAGATGATCTTTCGAGGTCCCTTCCAACCTCTATGATTCTGTGATTCTGTGACAATGATTATCCTTTGTTATCCTATTAAACCCTCTTTACCTCAACCCATGAATTTTTTGTCCATTCTCCTCCCCAACCCGGTGTGTGGGGAGGGGTGAGTTTGCAGCTGTGTGGGGCTTAGTTACGGGCTGGGGTTAAACCATGACAACCATCTACCTTAGCCTCATCTGTTGAGGCTTTTTATAGTCAAAAGACAGAAGTGAATTTCTCTAAGAGGCCATTCAGATCACAAGCCCTATGCAAATATTCTGCACATTCCTGTGAAGGAGTCTGCCACTGTCATTTGACCTCTAGGTTGCGCACCTAAAGCTGTGTGTCCAAAGCAGATGACATGAATAACTTCTTTCCCTTCCTGACACTTCCCTACTTACACACTCCATCTGGCTTCCACAGCCATTTTCAGCTGAAGGCAGTGCCACAAAAATTAGTTGTCTCACCTCATTACCACCTTTGGCCATCCATATTCCCCCCTTCTCTTTCCTTTGGGTGCACCCCAGTGTTCACACACTTACATAGCAACTTAAGTAAGGTGATGGCCCTAGCTGGAAGGAATCCATTGGGTGTTTAGGGGTTAGTATTCCAGATGGCAATGCTCTAATCTGTCTTATTGCTCAGCAATCACAAGGGAGGTCATAGGAATATGACACCAGCCCCATCTATATGTGTTGAAAGAAATTCCAAAACAGTACCCAGTGCTTCTGTGAAGGTTAACTCAATATCCCGCAGAGGTGCAGAATATTAGCCTCTATACCAGATACAGCATGAAATAGCTACCAAACTTCAAATTAAACTTGCATATGTAGGTAAGCCCCAGGGGACTGCATGTCGTTATCCTCCTATGAATTCACTATTCATAGTGACTTTATGGTCATGTGATGTCACATATGATTCATGTGACTTTAGGGAAGGTAAATGCAGAACAGCCACCTTGTAGATGGACGTAACTGATGCAGATACTCACAACTGCCAGACAGATGAAGATGACCGTGAAGATGACTGCTCTGCATCAAATGATGATTAATGCACACCAATGGCAAGTGTATTTCAATATGTTTTCATGTGTTGTTGCCAAAAAAATGCCATGATCATATACATTACACTCAGACCAACATTTTGAAGGTACAGAACATAGCCATGGTCACGTTCAAGTCAGCTAGGACATTACTTTTGAGTTCATCCAGACAAAGACTCCACTCCAGAATAATAGGAAAAGAAAAAAAAAAAGAGACAAATTATTGTGTTGAAGATTTACTTGTGTTTACCCTGAAGTATCTGCAGTTTTCTGGGACGGAATAACAGAGTAGATGGACCAATCTGGATTAAATATGGCAAAGAACTCTCAGTTTTTAAAGGCACTCAGCATTTTCCTGTGAAGAAACAGGGAAAAGTAAAACGTTAAACCACAGGAAAAAATGAGTTGAGCAAAAATGCATTTTACCATTCTAAAAAAAATGTGATGCAGAGGCTCATAAAACCTGAACATCCACAAGGTTCATCCAGCTAGAGAATCAGTCCTGAATAGCAGTACTTTTGACAAATATGGCTTTTTTTAAAAAATTATATAATGAATGTTAGCTCATTTGCATATGGTAATTGGCCTTGTCTGTCACTTCTGCTTGACAGTCTGCTCTTTAGCAAATGGTGCTTTGTTTTTTACTTCCCAAGCTCTATGACTGTCTATGGAGCAGCATTCTCTCATTCTTATTGATTTAGAAGTGATGTTAATGAGAATAATCTGGAAGAAGCAGGGAAAAAATAAAGCGGTGTCATTCCTGGGCTACGAACATTAAGACTACTCCAGAAGAGTATATAAAAAGCATAACATGGTTTCTATGCTGCCTGAAATATTGTTGCACTATGAAACTACTAAATCTACAGCTTTATATAATAGCTTAGTTGGACTATTTTCTCAGTAGCTAGTATTTTAGCACTATTTATGGTCCTGATGTTATGAGAAGCTTTTAAACTCTACAAATGTACAATACCATTAGAAACAATTACGTTTTAACAATGTTTTCTGTAGTCTTTTAATGAAAACCAGAGAAAATCCAGAGCAAATGAAAAAATATCACCTTTATTCTGGAAATTCAAGCTCTGTATGTCACATCTGCAAATGAAAAAAATTTTAACAAGTCATTGTATGCCAAGAAATATCCTTTCTGCCATCACTTCTTCTGCACCCAAGGCTTCCTCCAAGTGGGAACAAAACCAAACACAGTGACACCTGCTGTGCTTCACTACATGAGAGACAAGTTTGACTAAAGGTATCTGACATGTGTCCAAGCTATGGAGGCAAAGCCACTGCTTATTTTGTGCCCTTCAGTTGTCTAAAACCCATTTTAGCACCTTAAGGATTGTTAAAAGGAAAAGTCAGCTAATTCCCATGTCAGAGTCCATGGATGGTCAAGAACTGAAAGACATAAAACCAAATAAGAATGTATCTGGTGGTAATTGTCATTCATGCAAAGATGATACCAAATTCCAACTCAACAGGGACTTGTTGTTGGAGGACGGTAGTTGAAAAGGGAAAAAAAGATCAAAAGTAATCTGTGTTTCAGCATTAATGTAGTAATCATAGAATCACAGAATCATTAAGGTTAGAAGAGACCTCAAGGATCACCCAGTCCAACCATCCCCCCACCACCTATTACCCACTAAACCATGTCCCTAAGTACCACATCCAACCTTTCCTTAAAGACCCCCAGGGACGATGACTCCACCACCTCCCTGGGCAACCCGTTCCAATGCCCAACCACCCTTTCCGAGAAGAAATTTCTCCTCATCTCCAACCTGAACCTTCCCTGGTGCAACTTGCAGCCGTTCCCCCTTGTCCTGTCACTAATTATTTGCGAGAAGAGGCCGACCCCCATCTCTCCACAACTTCCTTTCAGGTAGCTGTAGAGGGCAATAAGGTCTGCCCTGAGCCTCCTCTTCTCCAGACTAAACAAGCCCAGTTCCTTCAGCCACTCCTTATAAGACCTGTGCTCCAGCCCCTTCACCAGGTTCGTTGCCCTTCTCTGGACACGCTCCAGGGCTTCGATGTCTTTCTTGTGGTGAGGGGCCCAAAACTGGACACAGTACTCGAGGTGCGGCCTCACCAGGGCTGAGTACAGGGGGACAATCACCTTCCTGCTCCTGCTGGCCACAATATTCCTGATACAGGAATAATACTTCAACTCCTTCTGTGTAGGAGACTTTGCCTCAATTAAGAGTAATGGCAGATTTATGTCGGAAACATCAACTGGCATCTTCGTAAGTTAAGACAAAATATATTGCCTACGACAGTCTTAGGGAGAAGTTATAACTAGTGAACTCACATCACATGGGTTTGCTCCAGTGTCACACCAGTGAATCACAGTCTATATAATATTGGTAACGCACACACTGAGGAATAAGGATGGAGAAAGGAAAACACAGATTAGGAAAAAGGAAATAGATTAAAATTAAATAGATACAAAAAAGGCAGAAGAAATTTTAAAAGTAAAATCAAGTGGGAGAAAGAAGCCTAAACAAAAGGAAATAATCTGCAAATGTCTTTGTACAATTATAAACGGTCAAGTTAGTGTGACTTAAAAAACACTTATCAGACAAGTCACTGATGTTGCTATTACTTGAGATGATTTTAATGATAATTTTCAGTGAAGGATTAGGAAACAGATCAGACCATGAAGGTGTTTTTGTTCTCCCCCCTCTAAATCCTCATTACAGAATCACAGAATCACAAGAGTTGGAAGGGACCTCGAAAGATCATCTAGTCCAACCCCCCCTGCCAAGGCAGGACCACCTAGAGCACATCACTCAGGAACACGTTCAGTCAGGTTTTGAATGTCTCCAGAGAAGGAGACTCCACAACCTCTCTGGGCAGCCTGTTCCTGTGCTCTGTTACCCTCACAGTGAAAAAGTTTTTCCTTACGTTAACCCGCAACCTCCTGTGCTCCAATTTGCACCCGTTGCCCCTTGTCCTATCGCTTAGTGAGGCCAAGAAGAGCCTGGCTCCATCTTCCTGACACTCACCCTTAACATATTTATAAACATTGATGAGGTCACCCCTCAGCCTCCTCTTCTCCAAGCTAAAGAGACCCAGCTCCCTCAGCCTTTCCTCATAAGGGAGATGTTCCACTCCCTTGATCATCTCTGTGGCTCTGTGCTGGACTCTCTCTAGCAGTTCCCTGTCCTTCTTAAGCTGAGGGGCCCAGAACTGGACGCAATACTCCAGATGCGGCCTCACCAATGCAGAATAGAGGGGGAGGAGGACCTCCCTCGACCTACTGACCACAGCCCTTCTAATGCACCCCAGGATGCCATTGGCCTTCCTGGCCACCAGGGCACATTGCTGGCTCATGGTCATCCCCCTGTCCACCAGGACCCCCAGGTCCCTTTCCCCTACACTGCTCTCCAGCAGGTCAGTCCCCAACCTGTACTGGCACATGGGATTCTTCTTTCCCAGGTGCAAGACCTTACACTTGTCCTTGTTAAATCTCATCAGGTTCCTCCCCGTCCAGCTCTCCAGCCTATCTAGGTACCGTTGAATGGCAGCACAACCCTCTGGTGTGTCAGCCACTCCTCCCAGTTTAGTGTCATCAGCAAACTTGCTGAGGGTACACTCCGTTCCCTCAGAAAGGTCGCTGATGAAGATATTGAATAGTACCGGACCCAGCACCGACCCCTGAGGGACTCCGCTAGTCACAACTCTCCAACTAGATTCGGGCCCATTGACCACAACCCTCTGACTTCTGCCCTCCAGCCAGCACAACAATCCACCTCACTACCTGATCATCCAGGCCACACCTCCTCAGCTTGTCCACAGGGATGCCGTGGGAGACGGTGTGAAATGCCTTGCTGAGGTCAAGATAGACCACATCTACCGCCCTTCCATCATCCATCCACCTGGTTACATCCTCACTCATTAATCAGTGAAAACCTGCTGGCTGGTCAGGCTAGGGCCGACCAGCAGATACATGTGTGCTCTCTGGTCAAGTCCTGCGTGTGCAGAGACTACTGCCAACCAGCGAGGCTCCAGAAAATTTAATTTACTTAAGTCAGTACCATGTCCACAAGTACATGTCCTCATCTGAAGCAGAAGCATTTTCAGTCCAGAACACGAGCAGAAATTCAGTTTCATTAGTTGCTTAAGTTGGTAAGATGTATGGCAAACTGACCTTCTTGAGGCACAGAAGTACATTCCTCCTGGTTGTCTTGCAAGGGGTAGGAAAAGCAGTTAGAGCAAACAGGCAAGGCACAGAATACCTGACACTGCCACAGGAGGTTATGGAAAGCTTCAAAAGGAACAAATGTCCTTCTGTACAAGATGAAAAAATTAGCTCAAGGGAATATTTTTTTAGGTATTAGAAAATTAGAAATCAGGATGAGACGAAAAACAAAAATGCTTGAGAACAGCAAGAATATCTGTTGTCTTAAAATATAATTAATGTTACAGTCCTTAATGACAAATAATATTTTTAACTTTTGTAAATCAAC
The DNA here is from genome assembly GCA_013399095.1 of Psophia crepitans. Classification (NCBI taxonomy): domain Eukaryota; kingdom Metazoa; phylum Chordata; class Aves; order Gruiformes; family Psophiidae; genus Psophia; species Psophia crepitans. The sequence goes on along the minus strand of VWZZ01004468.1, from coordinate 45,799 downwards.
ATATTTCAGCTACTTTACGACAATCAATGGTATTTGATCAATTTCTATCACCTGAAGATCTGGCCCCTGATGTGCAAAAAACATGAATTATTTCACTGGAAACACAATGCATGACCAACACAGGAGGTCAGTGTAAAATTAACATATTTCAGATTTGTGTGCCTGCCTTGTTTCTTTAACTTTTGGAATTCATAGATACGATCTTTCTTCTGCAGTCATGCAGAGTATATATATATATTTTAAAATAAATTGTTCATAATGATGGGATTCCAGGAGCTTTAAACCTATGAGTGATTTCTATACTTTGATGAAATTATGAGAGTTAGCAAGCACTAATTATCACTGCTGACATTTGTTTTATTAGTCTGGTTTCTCATGCTTGTCATTTTCTTCTCTCCTGCTGAAATCCATGGCAAAAAATTGCCGTGACCATTGATGGAAACAATGATCACAGAATCACAGAATCACAGAATCACAAGGGTTGGAAGGGACCTCGAAAGATCATCTAGTCCAACCCCCCCTGCCAAGGCAGGGCCACCTAGAGCACATCACTCAGGAACACGTCCAGTCGGGTTTTGAATGTCTCCAGAGAAGGAGACTCCACAACCTCTCTGGGCAGCCTGTTCCAGTGCTCTGTCACCCTCACAGTGAAAAAGTTTTTCCTCACATTAACCCGAAACCTCCTGTGCTCCAATTTGCACCCGTTGCCCCTTGTCCTATCGCTTAGTGAGGCCGAGAAGAGCCTGGCTTCATCTTCCCCACACTCACCCTTAACATATTTATAAACATTGATGAGGTCACCCCTCAGCCTCCTCTTCTCCAAGCTAATATCTACATGATATTGTAGATCGCATAACTGTTAATGACTTGCAAGAAATTTACTTCCAAACCCAACCTTTCTCTTTTCTTTTTGGCTTTGTTCTTTTGATAGATGCTTTCAGGCAGTAAGGAAAAATCGATTTAAATGAATAAGCAAGTGAACAGCATTCACATCACCGTTATGTCACTTTACTTCCTTGCCTGATTCTAATGATGCTTTATTTCAGTACCGAGGAGCTTCCGTACCTGGCCAAGCCTTCATAAATAAGAATCAAGTAAGTAAATAAAATCACAAACCTGACTCAGTGTCAGCATTAACTCCCAGCCACTGCAAAGTTCTCTTTAATAGTAATAAATGTAAGTTCAGGAAAGTGCAAGCTGTTCATTGCTCAGGCGGGGCTCACAAATTGCAGGAGACGACAGCAGTCTTTTAATACTAAAAAAACAAATTAAGGCCCCTATCAGATGTGCTGCCATCAAGAGAAGCTTTACCCTTTTCATTACGCTCGCGGTTCTGCTTTGTTTAATTTCGTCTCAAACAAGGGAAAAAAATGAGGATGAATTCATATAGGGACAGCTGGAATGAAAATGTATTGCAAGGGATGAGAGCTGAAGCATAAACAAGTGTTCCTTCGCCACACAGCTGACATCAACGAGCCGTTGTGGACTGTCAGCGCTGTCAGATGGGCCTCTGGGATCAGTGGAAAGCTAGGGCTGACAACCTCCCTCCACCTCAGCCCACCAGTCTTGCCTCTTGACAGTGGTGGAACAACCCTCCCTGTCCTCTGCATCCCTTGGATGGCTTGATCTTTGCCCCCCTTCTGCTTGGTCACACGGTGGACCACATTGCTGGCAACACTATTCCCTGTCCTCATAAACATTCTTCTTACATAGCGCTGAGACAAAACATCTGTGCAGAAAGGTCACCAAATACAGCCAGACTCTGTGGGGGTAAAAATAAAATATTGCATCAGGGATATCTGATGGCTTGAACTGACTCGGAGCCACATCAGTCCTGTCTTTGGATCCTTAAAAAACATAGTGAATACTTGAAAAAGGCAGTGCAAAGAACGATATGGGGTATTTGAATATGCAAGTATACACTGGCCTGCTGCATCAGTATGTTAAATTAACAAAATATTTGTATTTACAATGGGATGTCCATAAGGCATTCCTCAAGGAAAGGTTACTGCTCAAAGGATTCATCTGCCCTAACTCAGGCACCTACAATTTAGATATCTATACTCTCCCCTGTCATCTTCATGTGCCTTCATCTGGTATGGCCCGTTGTCACAGGGTACTTGAGTTTGGAGAGTATTTCTGGAAATCCTTTAATTCCAACACAGATTTAGCATAAGTTTTAAAAACATGCATGTTGGCAGCATCAGTTCTTATCCATTGTCTGTGAAAAGGGTATAAGCACTCCACTGAAGGTAGAGGGAGCTGAGCCGACTAGACTAGGTGAAACACTTAGCTTTTACTCTCTAGGCCACATGAGAGAAAGACAGACCATCCCTTTACAGGTCCCTCACCCTCCTAAAAATTTTCTGGAACTCAGCTAGTGTTACCTAAAGACAGTTTCTCCAAGTCTGTGTTGAATGCATTACTAATGGCTGCTCTGTGGTTTTCACCAGGCTCCAGCCCACAGCAGTGGTCATCTCTTGGATTTCAGGATCTGATAAATTGTGATGTTAAATTCATCCAGTTTATCACAAAGTACAGAAGTAGGGTGTTAAGGTATCAGTCATGTCAGTAATGAAATCTCATGAAAAGTAGAGCACAGTACTAGGTAGAAATCAAGAGCACAACAACCTAACGTAAATGCTACTGTCCATACTGGATAAAAGGAAAATCAGCTTGTAACTGGGAAAACAGGATCTTTATAAGAAGTGTTGCTTTTATTCGCTGGTAGCTACTCAGAATGACTCCCTAACTGATTATGTTCATATGTATTCTTTTTTTTTTCCCCTGAAGCACACTTGAAAAGTCTTTTCCTTCTTATTGAGCTCTTCTCTTTTGCTAGCAGTTAGTTTCTGTGACATGTAGGGCTGACTGTGCTAGAATGTCAGCTGCCTACAACTCCAACATCCCCATAAGACAATAGTATGTCCATGGTGACACTGTGGCAGTGACATTATAAAGCATGAACATTACCTTCAAGTGAGAATATCTTAAGTTTGACTGTAATTTTTCTCCTTCAAAAACAATTTTCTCTCTTAAAGTAGGAACTGTAATCATGCTCTCCTCATCTCTTTGCTAACTCAATATTAAAACATTTTCATATTACAAGCTTGCTAATACCTTTAAGAGGGAGGCTGAAAAGAAGCAAAATGCAGAAGAAAAAAGCATCCTCTGGGAGAAGTAAGGTGGTCAAGATATTCTTAAAAATACTCTCAATCTTCATACTAATGTCCTCAACCAATACTAACAAGATGTTTGGATTCAAGGTGTAGGTATTGTTGTTTGGAGGGACAGAATTTGACCTATCAGCCAAATATCAAGTATTCTACAAATTAACAGATGATTTATCCTTGATCTCAGCATCTTCATGAGGAAAAAACAAAACAAAACAAAACAAAAAAACAAACCACCACCACAAAAAAAAACCCAATAATATTTAATGAACAGTGAAGTTAAAACTAATTGAGGCTCACTCTGCATCTGAGGACTTGAACTTGTGACTGAGGATGCAGACAGCAGTGTTAGGGAACTCATGAGCTGGAATGGACAGCAGGAATGTAGAAGATGTCAGGAGTTATAGGACTGAGGTGTTAGACTGTGTGTGCAAGGGTGGATGGCAAGAGAGATGCTTAAAATGGAGGACACGAGTAAACATATTTAAAGATATGGGAAGTGGTAGAAGTGAAGGTAGGCAGGATCTATTTGGCTTCCTGGTATGGGGATATGTAAAAAGGACATAAAGGAGGGTGGAGTTAATAAGAAAACTTGGGTCTCAAGCATGTGAAAACGTTGGTGTTTGACTAATAGGTCCAGGAAATTTTATCCTTATTCTGGGGAAGGGGGGTTTGTGAAGAATACGGGGCTCTTGATAAGTTCTTTTGATATGAGGGAATTTCAGTGTAAACATTCAACAACCTGAAAAGTATTTCAATGAGATGGATTGTGGGTAAAGGAGAGACACTGTCTCAACAGTATCTATGGCACTGCATTTTCTGTAGGAACTGCCCTCTGGGTATAAACAAAGTGTGCTCTTGCCGGATGGAGAATTATAGAGAATAGAGAAGAGGAACCCTAACCTCTGGATCTCAGCCAGACACAGAATTAGGCCCCAATGCCTAATTATACCTTCAGAATTATTTAGCCAGAAGTCCTTTGAGATAAACGTGGAAGCAGAACTCGAGTTGCTCTCAAGTTGAGGTGAGTCCAGTTTTAAAGCACCAGCAAATCCTGAGACTGATCCTAACCACGTCGTAGCTCAACTTCTCACCTGAGGCAATGGAAAGTGATTAGGTTTTATTTATTTTTATTTTTTTTGTCTGACCATAAAAATAATTTCTTGATTTTCATTGCTACCTTTTGTTCAAATAGCTGCAGCAGTTCACAGAACTGTGGGATCAGATCTCTGGGGCTGGAAAGCAAATCCAGCACCAGATACAAATATAAAGTAGTCTCATCTTAAGAGACTAGTGAAGCCATGGTTTCCCCTGACTTCATCAGGAGTTGATCTGTATCTCTGAAAAACTGCCTTTTTGGGCACATAATGATGGAGATGAGTGTTTAACAGACAGCGCTGAAGTTTAAAATATTATTGGCTTCATTGCGTTATAGCAAGCTGACCTCTGCCAATGTCGTTCCCTCAGCTGATCAAAGCGATTTTGCATGCACGAGGCTCATGTGTGAAAGGCCTTTTAGAACTGTAACACCCTGCCCAAGGGCTAAATATTATTAACATTTTTTTTACCTTTTTAACATCACTCCTTAATTAATGGTGAACATAAGTAGCTGTAAAACTCTACAATACAGCACTAAATTCACCACTCAATCAAAAATTTAGCAAAAATTACCATATGTGTTACAGGAAGCTCAACGTTTTCTGCTTTTCCAGGCTGCTGAGGCAGCATCCTCTTAGTGTTGATAAAAATTGCTTTGCAAAGGTTGTGCCTCTTTGGATTTATCACTATCAGCATGTGGCAGTGTTTGAGCTTCCAGCTAAAAAAAAAAAATTCAAATGGAATTTTACAGTACTTGCTTTGGGGCTGAAGCATAAAACTGCTCTCTTAGCAGCATCCAAGTCCCTGGAAGCTTGGTCCCTGTGTCCCTCGGCTTCGTCACACCTCCTTATACATCACCGCTGATCTTTCCTACTTGCTGTTTACTTATTTTATTGCATGGTTTGGAGGTACCTTTTTATTATCATTATCTTGGTTTGATTTTGGCTTCTCTTGACAGGATTTTACATAAGTGCAAGAGAATGATTAATGTACCTTGTATGGTGGGCAAGGTACCACCACAGAGGAGTGGAGAAAGTTGCTGAAACACGGTTTTGAAGAAATTTTAGTTTTAGAAGAAGCAAGTGGCTGGATCTACGTTAGCAAGCTGTGAGGCCCGATGTGAGAGCACAGTGCTGCTAAACACTTGATATCTATGCTATAGGCCTTCCAGCGGCTCTGCTTCAGGCTAGCTCTGGTGCTGTGGATTGCATGTCCAGTAGCAATTAGCACAAGTTAGGGGCTGGTATAATATTATAGTGTAATGCCTGCACTGTGACCAGGTGGCCAAGAAGGCCAATAGTGTCCTGGCTTGTATCAGAAATGGTGTGGCCAGCAGGACTGAGGAAGGCACCGGTGAGGCCGCACCTCAAGTACTGTGTTCAGTTTTGGGTCCCTCACTAGAAAAAAAACCACATTGCTGTGCTGGAGCATGTCCAGAGAAGGGCACCGAAGCTGGTGAAGGGTTCAGTGAGCAACTGGAGTTGTTTAGCCTGAAGAAGAGGAGGCTCAGGAGAGACCTTATCACTCTCTACAACTACCTGAAAGGAGGTTGCAGTGAGGTGGGTGTTGGTCTCTTCTTTCAAATAACAACGGACAACATGAGAGGAAATTCCCTCAAGTTGTGCCAGGGGAGCTTTAGATTGGATATTAGGAAAAATTTGGAACAGGCTGCCCAAGGAAGTGGTTGAGTCACTGTCCCTGAAGGTATTTAAAAGACGTGTAGATGTGGTGCTTGGGGACATGGTTTAGTGGTGGACTTGGCAGTGCTGAGTTAAGGGTTGAACTCAACGATCTTAAAGGTTTTTTCCAACCAAAACAATTCTATGATTCTAAAGGGCTACAGTTTGTGTGTTAGGAGCCCTATACACAGTCAGAATGCATGTGCTAAGTGGTGATGATAAGGAGACACACTTAAGAAGTGCATTGCTGAGCTGATCTGAAGCACTAATGTGCTAAATGTACCTAGAAAAAGACATAATGCCCTTTGTCTGGATACAAAACAGCAGTGGTTTTACACCTTACATAATAAAACATGCAGTCAGATCTTCAACAGTTACATATCAGTCTATATTAACATAAGTAGACTGAAAGACACTTACTGAAGATCTGATCCAATATTCTGTTGGGTTTTTTGTTTTTGTTTTTTTTTTTAAATACTTACCTTTGCATATTTAAATGGACGAGACATACTAGCATTTGATTTTTCTGGGTGCCTATCTGGTTTGAATGAGGCTTTTTAGCACTCAGGACCTCCCGGGGTGTCAGCATTTTGATTCACTTGATAAGGTTACACATGACATCACTCATGTCTGTTGACTAAACCTGTGTTTCCTTCCTGCACACTTAGACCAGAGCTCTTGGAGAGAGCTGGGAATTACCCTGAATCCTAAAGCCGAGTCAGTCCCATTTCATGGCAAGGGTAAAGTGAAGGGTAAATGCTTCATTTCGAAACCTCTTTTATGTGCTTGATCTTTCACAGGGTTCCTCATTCAATCCGTCCCGCACTAGTGACATGAAGAAGCTGTGAAAGTTAATCCATTTTAGAGATGAATCAGTGCTGGCAACTGTCCTCAGCCACGGGTCAGGAACCACAGGATGAACGGGCATCCCGGTGCTCTCTGCTGGGAATATTTCCTTGAAAAACAATACCTGGAAAATGCTTGGTCTCTTGTTGCTCCTCTGTTTTGGTAGTAGATAGCTGACATAAGGTTCAGTTTCACCGTGGCTCTAGGCGAGGCAGAACTGTCAGACGATGACAGTTTCCAAAGGAGAGCTTGAGGAAAAAAAAAGATAAGTAAAAAATTACACATACAGTCCCTCTGAGGAAAGATCCTCTTTGTGCCAAGCATTAATAGAGAGCCAGTACAAGCCTTCTCTTTTTACATATTCCTGCCGGCACTATAATGCCCTAAAATAAAAGCCTATTGTGGGAAAAGCAGAGAACACAAGCAGAAAGTGTGATAAACTGTCTCGTTTTGTTCAACACCAGGACAAAGGACACAAAACCCTTCTGATGCTTGATTGATCACACTCAGCACTGTAAATAGGAACGATGACCTGCTGAAATGGCCAGGTAGTAAAGTTGCTCCGATTAGAGAAAATGCCTGAGGACTGAAGGCTGTTGATCTCAGCAAGGAAAAAAGATCATATATATAGAAAATTGGACCTCCTCCAGTTGCAGTCTTTGTCTCAGCTCCTGCTGTGAAATCACTGACTCTCTTCTGTGGTCAAGCCCAGAGAAGGTAGAGGTTTGGGTATTTCTTTAGGAGTTACAACAGTATTTGACCTTGGAGAAAGGCTAAGATCCCGATGTTGTCAATCTAAGCCTCACAGAAATTCATTCTAAATCTGAATTTTAGTGACAATGAGCATCTCAGCACCCTTCAGCAATACAAAAACACTCCCTGCCCGAACTCAGAAACTCAAAGTTGAATACTTGCATATGATATCATTGGTACAAAAACAATGAGAATTTTTTCTTTTATATCCGAGCTAAGCGAGGTCTGGGACAGTGTACGACTGTTACACTGTTCTTTATTCAGGCCATCATCTTCAAACAAAGTTTAGGTGTTTTTTATAGAAGCCTTGGCCCAAAATCCCACACAGAGTCATATCTACAGGTATTTTTCACCTCCTCTAATTGTTCTTACATACCTCTTTAAGTAAAATTCCAATGACTAAAATACAGATGATGGTGGGATTTGTCTCAAGTTTTCACTGATGTCAGCACCCTCCTTCCCCTTAAGAACTGTGAATAGTGCCTGCCCTTGGATTGTTCTCATGTAGGTGGGATTTTTTCTTCTGCTTTTAGACTAATAAGTTAGGTTTCTCACAGGGAACTGTCTTTCTGAGTTGGGGTAATTTTTTCTTGTGCAACTCATTTCTATATAGGCACAGCTGCTGGATTTTAGTAGAGCAACCTCTAACAAAGCTATCTGAAGAAAAAAAAAAACAATATAGCCACAGAAATGTTAGGACTTGTATTAACACACTCAATATTAGCTGGAGGAAAGCTGTCTAATGGGCATCAGGGAGTTTTGGGAAGAGGAAATTGCAAGACATGAGCATCCTTTCAGAGCAGCAGTCCTTAGTGTTGCAAATGATACCTGATATCCTTCCTGTCTTTGGTCTGGGTCTGGGTGTTGAGCTTTCTGTGTTGTGTAATCTCTTGACCTAGTCTCACCTGTCCAACCAAATTTATGAATGAAAAAACACATTATCATTTTGACATGGTATATCCCAGGGCAGGGAATCTGTCGTGTCAGTAAACAGAAACATTCCTGCAGAAGGAAAGAAAAAAACCCTCTTTGAAGTTAAAATAATCTTAAAGCAATAGGTTTATTTACCAATAGCCTGGTTCTCATAAAATAAATATGATAATAATAACAATAGCAGCAACAACAATAATAGTAATAATGATAGCTAGACCTACACTGATGCAAAAATAACTTAAAATTATAGAAAATATTCAGTGTGTGCTGGATCTTGGTGTCTCTGGGGTCTCATAGAAAAGCCATCATCAGTTCTGAAGTTCCCAGAGATTCATTCATGCAATTAATGTCTATTGCATGTAGTGGCTTCTTCATTCTTCTTCTCATGGCAAGTTGTACGTGACCAGCAGGTTGAGGGAGAAGATTCTGCCCCTCTACCCTGTGCTTGTGAAACTCCACCTGCAGTACTGAGTTCAGCTCTGGGGTCCCCAACATAAGAAGGACATGGAGCTGTTGAAGCAATTCCAGAGGAAGGACATGAAGATGATCAAAGAACTGCAGCACCGCTCATAAGAAGACAGGATGAGAAAGTTGAGGTTATTCAGGCTGGGGAAGAGAAGACTCAAGGGAGACTTTGTAGCACCTTCCATAAAGGGGGTCTACAAGAATAGAATAGAATAGAATAGAATAGAATAGAATAGAATAGAATAGAATAGAATCATTAAGGTTGGAAGTGACCTCAAGGATCATCTAGTCCAACCATCCCCCCACCACCTATTACCCACTAAACCACGTCCCTAAGTACCACATCTAACCTTTCCTTAAACACCCTCAGGGATGGTGAGTCCACCACCTCCCTGGGCAACCTGTTCCAATGCCCGACCACCCTTTCTGAGAAGAATTTTCTCCTCATCTCCAATCTGAACCTTCCCTGGCACAACTTGCAGCCATTTCCCCTTGTCCTGTCACTAGTTATTTGCGAGAAGAGGCC
>VWZZ01004468.1:0-36202 GCA_013399095.1 Psophia crepitans | reverse complement strand
AATCACCTCCCTGCTCCTGCTGGCTACACTATTCCTGATACAGGCCAGGATGCCGTTGGCCTTCTTGGCCACCTGGGCACACTGCCGGCTCATGTCCAGGCGAGCATCAATCAGCACTCCCAGGTCCTTTTCCTCTACACAGCTTTCCAGCCACCCCGCTCCCAGCCTGTAGCGCTGCCTGGGGTTGTTGTGGCCAAAGTGCAGAACCCGGCATTTTGCCACATTAAACCTCATCCCGTTGGCCTCTGCCCAGCGATCCAACCTGTCCAGGTCCCTCTGCAGAGCCATCCTACCCTCCGGCAGATCGACACTGTATACAAGGGCATGAAGTGATAAGACAAGGAGTAATGGCCTTAAGATGAAAGAGTCTAGATTTAGATTAGATATTAGAAAGTAATTCTGTACTGTGAAGCACTGGAAGATGTTTCCCAGAGAAGTTGTGGATGTCCCATCCCTGGCAGTGTTCAAGGCCAGGTTGGATGGGACTTTGGGCAACCTCATTTGGCGAAGGGTACCCCTGCCCATGGCAGGAGGATTGAAACTTGGTGATCTTTGAGGTCCCTTCCAATCCAAACCATTCTGTGATTCTGTGAATTTTTTTTGTGAGGATAGTCAAACACTGGAGGAGGATTCCCAGGTGTGTTGAGTCTCCATGCTTGGAGATATTTAAAAAACAACTGGATACAGCCCTGGGCTGTCTGCTTTAGCTGATCTGCTTCCAGCAGAGGAGGTTGTACTAGGTGATCTTGAAAGGTCTCTTCCCACATCAATCATGCTGTGATTCTATAATTTGTTACAACATATGCTGGTTATAAATAATCCTAAAATGCAAGAAAGCTTGAAAAGAGATTAAAACTTTCAGACCCTTGTCTGTTTTCTGTGGAAATCAGCTATGCACTATTCATTGCAATGACATGTCAAGGTTCACTCTAATACTCCAGTTATATCTTCAGTATGAAAGATGGCCAGTGTCAGGACTATGTTCAGACCAAGTACCTTTTTTCCACTCTAAATTTAGTTCAAGTAGACTCTGCCTATGTATCCTGAATATCACAGCCGCCCTCAGGATGAGCCTAGGCAGTCATGTAACCTCACTCCAGGAAGGCACCGCCACACTGTACACACAGGGTGGAATTCAGGTGCTTAGCAGGCTGAAGTTTGGGCATCCTATCTACAGTAGTCATCTAGTCAAGTATTCACCAGCTGAAATTTAGTGGTACAAAACATAAGCTAGTTGTCTAGATTCTTCACAGCTAGTGGAGAGAAATAGATTAACTCCTGCTTCAAGGCAGATGTCTAAAACCATTTGATGTGTCACTCCTTAGAAAAGCCTTTTTCCCTCTGTTGCCTATAAAAGTATTCTGAATAATTAAGTCCATTACAGATGTTTATAATATAGATTTCTAAAATTAGATAAGCTGACTATTGCTTTGGCTGTCAAGGCTCAGGAACCAAAAGAACACAAGTGAGCCTTGGTGTCTTGCTAGCTTACTAACTACTCGCAGCATGCCAGCAACATCATTAACCTGGCTGGGGGCAGTATCTTAGCCCATAGCCTTGTCTCACAGGCATTCATACATGGCAGTACGACAGTCCTCAACAGTAACCAACCTCATATACCTACCATCCAGACATAATCTTCTGTCTTTTTCACCCATCTACATGAAGAGAAAGGAGTCATCTTCTTGTTTAGCAGTCCTTCCAAAACTCATGGTTGATTCTTTGCTCTGCTACTGAACATCTCTTTGAATTCAGGAAAGTCTGTCAAACCTACATAGAAAAGTACTCAGGCCTTAGGCTCCTGCTGAAGTTAATGAATGCTGGTTGCCTGAGAAGCTTTGAAGGTCAGAGGACTGCTGTAATAATGTAATGCTCAAAGCTGTAAGAGAACAGTGTTCCTAAGAACCTGTGCCATTAGAAACAACTTTATTTCACACCTCTGTGAATTGTTCTTACACAAATATTTCATGTTTAAAGATAAAACAACCAACTCTATAAATGAAAGGAATCATGGAGGAATTCAGATAAAGCAGGAAGAGCAAAGCAAATGAGGTGTGGCAGATAAGCACATGACATTCTTGACAGTGTTGGTCCACCAATTAACTGGAGAAATAAAAGCAACAATTACGTAGAATCATAGAACGGTTTGGGTTGGAAAGGACCACAAGGATTACCTAGTTCCAACACTCCTGCCATGGGCAGGGACACCCTACACTAGACCAGGGTGCCCAAGGCCCCATCCAACCTGGCCTTGAACACTGCCAGGGATCCAGGGGCAGCCACAGCTTCTCTGGGCAACCTGTGCCAGGGCCTTACCACCCTCACAGGGAAGGATTTCTTCCTAATGTCCAATCTAAATGTTCCTTCTTTTAGTTTGTACCCATTTATGTAAGCGTTCTTAATTAAGTGTTCTGAGTTACAGACAGAGAAAATGGAGACTCCTATAAACACAGGAATTAGTTTCCATGGACTAGGTCTCTTTAAAATGAAATATTTTCTTTAGGTACCGGCCAGATAAGCTTTCAGATCTCTCACCTTCGGTAGTCCACAAGCCATCAAAATAATCACACCTACTGTTAATTTCAAATCCCACCACCTAAAGCTATCTTCAGACAAACATTTACAATTTGCAACAGCCTTTTATATACAGTCCACCCGCTGCTATCCCTCTCAGCATACCAAGGACGGCCTTTTTATAGACATCCCTCTTCCCTCAAGAAGGTGTGATAGTGAGAACATGCTCATTTCTCTAGTATATGCTGTGGTCAACAGCTTGCTTTTTTTTAAAAAATTTTATTAATAGCACATGCCTAGTTAGCACAAAACCATTACTCACTGTTGGTCTATGGACTGGAGGTGCATATTGTTAGACATGTTATAGATTGTTTTAAAGTCAGCAATGAATTCTGTTGGCAGTTAAAAGCTAAAGGTGCTTTCCATTTTGGGAAAAGGCTTTAAGATTTGGCTTTTTATATACTCTCCACAGAATCATAGAATGGTTTGGGTTGGAAGGGACCTCAAAGATCAACTAGTTCCATGCCCCCTGCTATGGGCAGGGACACCCTCCACTAGACCAGGGTGCCCAAAGTCCCATCCAACCTGGCCTTGAACACTGCCAGGGATGGAGCATCCACAACTTCTCTGGGCACCCTGTGCCAGGGCCTCACCACCCTTACAGGGAAGAATTTCTTCCTAGCATCTAATCTAAATCTCCTCTCTTTTAGTTTAAACCCATTCCCCTTTGTCCTATCACTGCACTCCTTGACAAACAGCCCTTCTCCATCCTTCCTGTACTGGTACTGTGTATTCATACACACTTGTGCTTATACTGATTTCTTCCAACTCCTAAGAAATGAATGTAGTTTCTTAACCATGGCCTTTGACTCCTTTCCAGATCCTAGCTTTCGATAAGAATGGCTCCTTTCTTTAAACAACACAATATAAGGTACTTTGGGGAAAGAAATTATCTTCAAACATCTTCTGATTTGCTGTGAATAACTGTTCTGCTCCTAGCCTGTTTTCATTTCTCATCATGGTACATAGGCATTTAAGTATATAGACGTTCAATTATTTATTGCTTATGTCAGCTAAATTTGTTTTGCAAATGAGCTTCAGTATAGAGGATGCCTGAAAACTGTTATATGTCCATCGGGGTCTTTTTCACTGTAGTAAGATGTACACAATTTTAACGCCATCTGTATTAGATGATAGTGATATTTTATAACTAAAAATAGTAACATAAATATTTTTTGCAGTCTTTATATGACTAAAACCTTGCTCATTATCAAGAAATGGTGCAGCAAAAAGCAGTTTTGTAGGAAAGCAGGATTATTTGAGTGAAAAAATCAGAAGGATTGCAGTTGGCCCCTGTGGGTTTATTTACAAACAGCCTGACACCAGCACTGGTCTGCAAACCGCTGGATGCTGTCCCTGCAGAAGCACGGCTTTTGCTCTTCATTCCAAATCTTTATATTTCAGGATGTACAGAATTTGCAAATGCTTTCACGGATAAAGAAGTTATTCAGCAAATTATAAACAGCTCCACAGAGAGAGGACTCCACTATAGATCAGTGTCTAACAAGAACTTTAATACTGAAATATTTGATAGGCTAATATCGCAACACGTCTACATCCCTTGCTATTAATAGGTTTCCTAGGTACTCAGAATCATTGTGTTCCAATAAGGCATACTACATAATCTAAATTTTTTCTTTAGTTGTCAATGCTTTCTCTTATTTTGGACAAGCTCATAGACCTCTGAATGTCGGTAAAATGGGGAAGCTTACTCCAAGGAGGCAGAGACAGAAAGCAGGGAACACTGCAGGTTAGTTTTCTTTCTCTCTTGATCCCCCCTCTTATTGATGATTTCCTGAAATAGAATTCTGTAAGTAGTTAAATATTAACGTAGTAGGAAGGATGTTCTGCTTCTCTTTCTTGGGAAACTAGTGAAACAAAAATTATTTCCTATCTCATAGTATTGTTGAATTAATTTTTGTGAAGAGCTTTCACCATGAAAAGCTCTTCAGCAAGTTCCTTAGTGAAAGGAATGAGAAAACAAAAGAATACCCGGGTAATTGTAAATAGCTTTTTTGTTAACAGTTAGGCATGCTATGTGTTGTTACAACTATGGACGATACATTTTGTCTCTCTAATGCATGATATTTCAAGAAGGAAAACTAAATCTAGGAGCTAGTGCGCTTCTCATGGAAATTACGTGCTTATCTGATAGGAAAGTTATTCTGTGTCTTAAGTGAGTCTTAGCTGTTTCCAAGTACCCAAGAGAAATCTAAAGGATTCCTCTAACTTGAATATTTATGTGGGTGATATTATTGCTGTATCAGAACATTCTGCAGGCTGTAGTGACTTTTTCCAAACTGCATGGTTTTCACAGAGTAGATTGGAATCTGGAATTTTCTTGGTCTTAAATCAATATCCTAATCAATATTTATTTTTGCTCCCGCAGGCAAAGATGATACTTTAGTTCTCTGCCATGAGAAGCAGCAGAAGGAAAGAACTAGAGAAGGGATGTCCAGGTACTGAAGTCAGAGCATTTCTGTGCACATACGATTATTTAAGCTAACATGTAAGCTGTGTTTTTGTATAGGGAAAGAAAATAAGTAAATTTAATAAACTGCATATTTATGAGGAGTTTGCAAGAGTAGTTCTACCTCTTTGGCAGAGTACATTTTAACCCATTTTAAATAAGTAAGATGATATTAGATCTGCATGGCATACAACAATATACAGATATATCTCATAAGACCAATATCTTGTTAATTGCATGTTAAAAATTACTTAGATCTTTGAAAATATGCAATTGCAGGACTATACGTCTGTTTCACTATATTCAACCACCAGCATATTCCTTTCAACGCAAAAGACAGCTATTTTCTTAATTTAGAGGAAAGAAAGATATTATGCCTCCTTGCATGTGATACCATGTGTTGAAATAGGTGAAGAGAAAGAAAACGTCAGCTGCACGTGCGGACAGCCAGCTTGTAGTAGCACAAAGATACGGTATGTACAGAACGAGGATCACGTGTAAGCAGCAATACACAGACCCTGCACAAACTGCTGAGTCTGCACTTCTGTAAAGTCCAGAGGTCCTCTCCAGGAGGTGGAGGGTGGGTAATTGTGTCAGGTTCACTTAGGAGCTTCAGTGTCCTGGCAAGAGTATTCAGGTCCCTTGTGCTGTGATAGTCTCAGCCAGCGGTTGGGGAACCTGTCCTGCAAATAACCAGAAGAGGTGGGGGTAGCTTGCTTCACGTGGGTCAGTGGCAGATCCTGGATGAAAACTTGACTCCCCTGTCCCAAGGGAGCACCTCTGTTTCCCGGCAGCTCCATATGGAGCAGAGCTGCAAAAGGACTGAGGTTTCTCAGTTTTCACCCCTTTTGTCGCAGGATATGCTGAAGTAGCTCAGTATCAGGTTTAAGACTGAGTTTTCAGGACCAGTTCAGAGAGACTGAGATTTCTGAAAAATCCTTTTCCTGGGAAATGCCCGTAACTTAAAACTCCTTCAGTCATGCTTTGCTCGGCTAAAAATGTCTTTCTGATTCATGTCATTTTCATTTGTGACCTGAGGATTTTGCTGGAAACTCGTCTGCTTTTTCTGTGCCATCAGTGCCTAAAAGAGATTTTATCAATATGTTATTGGACAGGAATCATTTTTATATATTATCCTGTTGCAACTAGGTATCAAAAATATAGGCATATTAAGTGCAGATTCTGCAAGTACTTGATATGTCTAAATATGAAAAAAAAATTATAAGTTACCAACAGTTAGATAATAACTTGCAGCAAAATATTTAAATTATTTCCCTTCACATTTGAAGTGATGAGGGAAAACAACGAATTAAGTTTCTTTCCCTTCTGTCACCTGCAGTTTGTCATCTGACCTTTAGCTGGGGGCAACGAACAGAGAAGTCAGCTGGTGCAGCGGTCCAGTATTGCATTATCTGTTCCCTTCGAAGGACCTAACTCTTATCTAGCACAGGTCACAGCTTGGTAACTTCAGCTACGCCTCATGAGGATAAAAGCCTGTCACTCATACATATTGTGGCCTTTGCTTCAGAAACACCAGGATCAAACAAGCTTAGGGAAGGCATTAATTTCCAGATGAGCTGAGATCTCTAAGCCTGAGAATTTGGGTATAATATAGCAAATGAGCTCCTTACCACAGCCTTTTTGCTGACCAGGAAAAAAAAATAATCTGTGGCTATTTTCAGAAATACCAATGACCATTTATAAAAAATTTTAGAATGTAAAAATTAGTGCAAAAACAAACAATATGTTTTGAGGGCAAAAATTTTAATACTTAGCTATGCATGTTTCTGGCAAGTATTACAGTCTCCTTTCTGATACTACAGAAGAAGGAAGGGAGTGCAAATTCTCTTTACTATGAAACTATTTTTTGATCCTAAATTTGATAAGAAAGAAAATATTTCCATCCCTAAGGACCATCATGGTACAACCAGCCTGAACATGTCTGTAAGTTTATTTGGTAAATATTCTCCTTTCTTCCTAATAAATAATAAAGAAGAAAAGAGAGTCTAATCAAACAAGAGAAAGACATGTTTTCTTTCCAGTTTTTTCTACAAGTTTTTCATCTATGATTAAGAAAAACAAAGATGTTCTTTGTACCTTGGAACACATCTATCACAGCTGAATAAAGAGACCTAAGCTTGTTTTGCTGATTGTCATCTCAGATCAACACAAATGAGAAAATTATACCAGGGACCTGAGGTGGTTAGAAATCATACAGCAAGATTTATTCTTTTGGCATTAACACTATTTATGCTACTATTGAGCTTCTAAAGCTGGTGTCTTCCATCAAACCAGCTCAGTTCTCTTTGTACTGCACTTTCCTGCATTTCAGATTGCAAGATTAGCTGAGAAACCTAGAGTCTCTTAGCACTGATTCAGACTGGTATTTTCCCACTTTTTTCTCTACAGAATAAGATCAATAATATCAGCCACAATGAAGGAGTTCCAGACTGACCAGTGACAGTAATATATTCAACTAGTGGGTGAAGTGTTCTGGGTACCAGTCAGTTACGATGTAGAATTGAATGTACAATGATGTACAATTCATTAACACATCAGAAAATTGTTTCAAAAATATTCTCATTTATTATTATTGCAGGCCACTTGTCTAGGCAAAATGATTTAATCAAAAAAGCTTTTTAATCATGAGGGAAACATATTTTCATCAAAGCGAGCAGCACACTTTAATTAAATAGAGTAGAAAGCAGAAGACAAGTTCTAAAACGTTATCTTTTGTTGAGGCTCCAGGGGACTAAGGAAATCCTTTCAAAAGCTGACCTTTCACAAGGAAAGCCCATTTGGGTATATATCTATTTCTTATCTCTACATGAGTGATTTATGCAGGTAAGTGCCTGCTCTTGAGATGAGAAAATACTTCATCAAGCATTATTATTCTAGTTATTAAATTGACCAACAGGTCCAGAGCCCAATGTTGTAAAAGAGGTATTATTCCATGGAAGGTTATGAAGCATTAAAAAGCCGTTACTTCTTAGTACAAATTGAAGTGTAGGAGATTGTTAAAATCACCACTGATAACAGCAAATTATTTGGCAACAGGAATCAGGAGATATGTCAATTTAGACATGCTGATGATCTAAATTGTGCTGCCTAGTTTCATTTGTCTACAAAACATATTGAAAGCCACGGCCCTGTATGTAGTATTAATTTCAGTAAGGCATATTATGACAGGATGACAGCTGCTCTGCAAAACTATGGGAATTTAGAGCATGGATGGAAAAGATTAGCATAGATTTATGCTTATGAGATAACTCCTAAGGTAATGTTGATTCTGTTATCATCGTTCAGGAGCTGTTTTCCCAAGCACATCAGTTGTTATAAGAAAAGAGAGCCAGTACCGTGACATTATCAAAGAGGAATTGCTCTGTCAAGTCATTCTTTTTCTTGGTACACTGCGAGAGAGGCCATGACAGCCTTGACTGTGCTTGTAAGTGGTCTTCTGGACTGCCCACCTAACATCCAGTAATTCAGCATACTGCTAGACTTACCCAACCAGACTGTTCACAAGCATCAGTGAGGTTCCTGTGTTCAGACCCATTTCATATCTGTGTTCAGAAACTTTACAATGGTAGCTCTTGGACTGTATCCTTAGAAGGCTCTCTCTGTTAACCCATTTTGTGATATCATCACTGCCTTCCTCTACTCAGCCAGAAAATGTCTTCCACATGCTGATTTTTTGTTGGTTTGTTGGTCCTTTGTTGAAACAGCTGATCATTTAATTTTCAATAATTTTGTACTCTTGTTGGACATGCATGGCTTTTTAAGGCCCAGCTTTTTTTGAGCATCATGGTAAGGTGTCATCCATGGATGTGAATTCTTTTTTTTGCTGGAGAATTGGGGGAGAGAAGTGGATACTGGGTTAAAAATTTTGATCCTTGATTCTGTTGGAT
Organism: Psophia crepitans; assembly: GCA_013399095.1. Taxonomy (NCBI): domain Eukaryota; kingdom Metazoa; phylum Chordata; class Aves; order Gruiformes; family Psophiidae; genus Psophia; species Psophia crepitans. Next base: position 27,250 of record VWZZ01004468.1, on the reverse strand, counting down.
TGGAGTGATATTAAACTAGGCTGTTGACTTTATTTTGGCTGAAGTATTTCAAATAATATTCAGTAAGGTTCCATATCAACAGGGGTTTTTCGATTATTATTTTTCTGTTGATCACAACAGAACAATACAAAAACAAACAAGCTTTTTACTTACCATAGTAATCACCTTCTGCAATCACAAAATCCACATATCTCAGAGGTAACTCTGAGTCAGTCTTACTGCAAAAGAATTTGCATTGGAGAGCTGGTGAGAAAGGGGGAGGGTGTGTTATTGACTGTCTTTAAACAAAGCATAAAAGAATCTAACCTCTCATTTATATTTCTTTAACTAGGGGATGATGGAGGGAGAGGGAGGAGGAGCTAGGGACACAAAAGCAATTAAAAATGAAGGCTTACAAAGGAATTGTTCATAGCTAATCGAGTTGCTGTTGATACCCTATTTGTCGTTTGCATTCTTCCTGCAATTTGTTAGGGGCAAATTGTTCATTGCAGTGAACAGCCTTCATTTTTAAAATTGTTTTCTGGCAGTCAACACATGAGGTTAAACCACAGGCTTTGATGCAGGCACAGAGGCCTCTTACCTCACTTTAAATATCTGCAAAATCAAGACGTTTATCTGAGGAAGCTGCTTAAAAGCTTTTTAGTAAGGCCACTTATTACAGTAGAGGATCAGCCATCTCTATGAAGTTAATCATCTCATTCCAGTGTAAGCATCAAAAGTACATTATAAGTGCAGCCAAGGAGTGTCTTATAAGTCTGAGAAATGGGACAGCACTGATGTATAAATCCTATGTACTAAAAGGGTTTTCAATGCACTCATTAAAGAGGAAGGGTCTGATCTCATCCTGGCTGGACAATGTTCCATCCTTTGCCCAGTTTTGTGAGCTCAAGCTGATATCATGTTATTACCAGAAACAGGAGTAGCAAACACAGCTCAACTTCTTAATTGCTATGAATTATCAGCATTAATTTTGCAGCTATTAACTGAATACAAGTTTAAGAGAGAGCTGGAAACTGAATGAATGGCCACAAGGGTGTCAAAATCATCTGCAGAGAAAGGAGCAATTTTATTTTTAATTCATTTCAGTCCAAGAGAAAAAAACAATACTCTCTCCAGGCTCACGTCAAGTGTAAATAGGAATTTTCAGAGATAATACTGAAAGTCCAGTATTAACAACTATTAACAACTATTAACGCACATTGTACCGAGACAGAGTATATCCACCTCGACTACAAAATTGGTTAATTTGTCCATACTGTGTCTTCATAATTAAGAGCAATGGATGATCCTAAGAAATGAACTATCTTTGGTTTAAAAGAACTAGGAAAATAAATCCTAAGGCAATACCAACAGGAAAAAAAAAACACCAAAAAACCAAACAAAAACCACCAACCCCACAAACAAAGACACAAAACCCAAAACAAAAACCCCAAACAAACAAACAAAATCAGGAGAGTAAGCTTTTCCTCACTAACCTCAGTGAAGTCAGTCTAGTAAGGGTGTTGGTCAGGCTTGTCGTGTGCCAAAAACAAAGGTCAAAATAAGTTAATGAGTTCATGCTGATAATAGTAAAAAACCTTATCCTTCTCTTTTTCTTGTTTCCCACAGTAAAACCATCCTATAAGTGTTAACATTTATTGAGAAGAAAGCATATAGTCCTCTTAATCATTATTCCCCTTTCTCTATGATAGAGATATGTTGGGTGACAGAGCTGGAAGAATGGCCTTCTTTCTGGTTTTGTGACATTGTCAAATCCTTTTGTAATCATAGCTGCATATTTGAAATCCTTTCATTTAACACAAAATCAGATAAATATGCATTTTCTTTCAAAATTTTAAAAAATGAAATAATAAGGAGTTACATGGTGTCTCATTCACTTACATCCATAGTTGAGACAGCTGTAAAATCAAAAAGGTCATTCTAGATAACACAAAAGGTAAAGAAGAGGAAGAGACTCTAGTTGCTCAAATATGGAAACTGTCTTTGCTACAAAACTTAGAAGTGGAAACTCATTTGGTCTTTTCCAGTGACTGACAGAAGATAATTTACAGAACTGCACAGTAATGGTAAACCCTTAAGAGTTTGTTGCAGTTGCCCATCTGGCTTCTTAACTAATTTATAGGCTATCCTGATACTCTTTAATATTACATTACCTTCTAATGTCAACATTTAGAAACCTGAATAAAGTCTCCAATGTCTTGAATAATAAAGCTATTAAAATTTAATAAAATAAAACACAAATATAATGCAATTAAAAAATCCATATTGCATATAAGCACAACACATTGCAAGAATATGGAATATAATCAGATTTAAAGCAAATTAAGAAATATATATTCAGTAAAGTGTCATACATTTTCAAAAGAATTTACTGTAGACCGTGCAGTTTTACAAATATAAATGATTCAGTGACATCTCATTAGAAGACATAGCAGAATTGATTTCTTATTAAGAAAAAGTAGCCTAACAGCTGGAATACTACTCCACTCACTCCGTGGGTCTAGAATATCACCTAACTTCTACATGCTCTAGCCACAGGAACGCTTACATTTTCCCATTTTTTCTTCTTAATTTTCCCATGAATTTCTGTTCATTTGCTGGAGACTCTACTTTTGCCAATATTTTGATGCTGCAGTCTTACATGGAGCAGCTCAAAGGCCTGTTTTTATTTTCTTTCTTATTCTGATCTTCAAATCTGAAGACATTTTGATGATGCAATGACCAATGACCAAATATCTTGTATGTATTTCAGCTTTTGCAGACACTTTAGCTATCACAGAAAAAAAAAAAAATTAGCCATATTTAATCTTCCCAATAAAAATATTTCCAAGTATAGACATGTTTAGCTCCTGCTGGTGGTATCATGGGTATGATGAGATTAATGTCTTCTCAGGTAAGACTAATGCCTGTTTCTTTCCAGCAATAAAGTCAAAACTGCCCACTGGGAAACCATTCCGTCACATGCTACCTGTTGATATCAGCCACCTAAAATGATATTTACATCACTTCTGGAAATTCATTCCTTCCTTGAGTTCCCAACCTCGTCTTGAATTATAGTTACTACGATTGCTGATTTGCACCACTGTTTTATTTTAAATTCAATGTTTTCCTTAAAAGCAGGCTTCTTCCTTCACTGCATTGACTTTAAATCTAAAAAACCCCCTCCTCTGAATAAGCAAAGCAAGTTCTTGACAGCAAAATGAAGAACATACAAAAGTCTAAAATGTGAGTGCAGAGTGTCATTGACATTGACATACTAGAGAGAGGGGGATAACAATGGAAGAGTCTTGTGACCCATGGATAATTCAGTTGTCACTAGTAGAGCCATCACATGGCCTGGTGGACCAGAGGCATTTGTTAACATCATAGAAGGGGAAAATGTATTTGAAAACGCTATCCTTCCCAAATGCTGTTGTTCAGAGGGACCCCTCCCTGAAATATTGACTCCAGTTTTACCTAGGAATTTTAGGGATTTTTTTCTGGTATTTAAGAGCCTGTCTAGTACCCCTCTGGATTTCTGTGCTAATTTAGGAGCTATCTTTATGTACAGCCTTGTTCTAGCTATTTGGTATCTATAACAATAATGGAATGCTCTTCAGCTTCTTTAAGAACAAAACTCCTTAATGAGAAAAAAGGTATTTTGAAGTGATCTTTCTTTTATTCCTGTCTGCTTGTTCTCTTAGAAAAGCAGTTGAATTGTCATCACAACATACATTGTAATATTTTGCAAACTAAACGTTATACGAGTGCTTTGGTGCAAGCAGCAGCCTGCCTTTTGATTTCTGCTTTCCTTAGATGGCATGACTTATAACAAGAACCTTTTCATTGCTTCATTATTACTTGATAGCTTCCTATTATAAAAGCATTATTTAAACAATATGTTTGACGATCCCACAAAGAGAGTTGTGTTGAGAAGTTTCCATAGAAACAAAACAACTTATTAATAGCTGAAACGGCTGGCTTGGGATTCCATCAGTGGGTAGAATTGTTGATAGCACTGAACTGTGGTTTTGGTCTACAATAAAATACCAGAAGCACCTATGATGAGAAGTCCTTAAATCTGTTAAATGTTCTTACACATAATGGTTTTTATGCCAAGGTTTTCATATTTCTGACATAACAAAGACATATGGCAAAGTCCCTCAGTAATTATAACTGTGTAATAAGAGGAGACGTAATTATAGGTTTTGTAGACAGATTTAATGTATTTCAGGCCAAAAAAAAATATTATATCTTAAACACAGAATGCCACTTCTTTCATTCAAGTCTATTTCTAGTGAAACAGGCATCCTGCTATGGATACCCATATGACAGCCAAATCAGATGTGGTCTTTCCTACTAAGTCATGGTCTTACTGTCAAGAAAAAATGTCAGGAAAAATGTACTCCAGAACAACCCCACCCCAACCTTCTCTAAAAACCTCTTTGTGCTGATTAAAAGGCAGAAATGTTGCAGCCTCCCCCTATTATTTCCTTTCCAGTTCCCTTCAAAAGAAAAAAAAAATCAAAAAAACCCACCCTGTTTTTGCTGTCTAATGAAGTGGAAGTTCAAACAGAAGATGGATCTGACAATTGTGGCTCTTCGGTCTGGATTCAGTGAAACACTCCTGTTTAAAGAAACTTCCTAATCATACTTCCATCCTGTATCATGTTTCTCCTGATATCATTAGTACATATGTGTGTGTGTATATATATATATGCATATGTGTATCAGTATGCACGCGTCTTTTGGATCAATTATATTTGCCTTAGGCCAGTGTTTCAAGATTTCTTTTGCAACAGTGCTGGGTAGAAGTTTGCATTTTTCCTGCAAAAGAAAAGTTTCCTAGTACTCAAACTAACCCAAGTACTTATACAAAGCAACGAATATCTTTACAGTATTAGTAAAGCAGAGAGAGTCGCAATTCATCTATACTTAAGGGCCTTGCTTAATGGACCACAATGGCACAGAATCCTCTGAATTCCACCAAAAGCAAGTAACACAGCATTCCTGTAAATAGGACATTCTTTCTCTGCAGCAAGACTAAGTATTTTTCTTACCATTTGCATGATCACTTACTAAATCTGTTATGACAGGCTACTTATCTCAGTCCAAAGCTTTAAGACCTTTGGATCATTTCCCCAACTCCGTGTTTCGGTGATAAATCCACCTTACCTAGCAAGCATTTTATAGTACAGTGGGAAAAAAAAAATACAGCAGGTTAATTTCACAAGTGCTGCTTTTACTTCAAGCCAGTCCCTCATCACAATTATTGACTAAGGTCTGTGGCTGTTTTACATCTACAGAGTGGCACAGGGAAGCCTGGACCAATATATTTAGGTGCCTAAAATAAGTGGCCTCATTTTCGGAGATGCATAGCACCAACACCTCCTACCAACGGTAATGAAAGCTGTGGTCTAAGCACTTTCTAAAATGAAAAATGGATTTGAAACAGAAACTTTCATGCCTATATAGGGAGCTTCTGATGCAGGTAGCATGATCTTAGGTGGAAATAGACCCATGTGATTTTTTTAAAGCTGTTTTGCACCTATCGTTCAGATGCTTTTGAATACATGTGGAACCTTATCTGTTTTACGGCAATACTTTCCTTCATGTTCTCTTCCAGTTGAGTCTGCAAGTTTCAAATTATTTGCTGTCTGTATTTATCACATCAATAAATCTTTCGGGTAACTTACGCCTTAAAACCAGAGATGCTAAGAAACTATTCAAACCCAATATTTTTAGATGATCTGATTTCTTAGATCAAAGTTATTTCTTACCCAGTCTGAGTCAGCCCTTTTTCTGTGTGTGGAACATGTTCTGTCTCAGACTTTCATATTGCCCTTTAAAATTTTGGGAGACAGAGCTGTGTCAAAAAATATATTGAGTTATGTGAGAGCTGTTCATTTCAGCGTGCCAAGTTAGAACCTCATTGCAATTTGGGCACAAAGTGGAGCTGGTCAGAGGCATCTCTTTCCACTTCCATAAACCTGTTGTTTCACAGGTCTGCATAATTTGCGGAAAGTAATGCTGTTTTCTCCAGCATGGAACATTTTGTTCCAAAGTGCTGCTGTTGCCGTTATCTGCCTGGTGGGGAAGCAATCCCTTTCCAGCTTTCAACCATGGACAAAAGCTTACAGCGCTAGAAGTCAAGGTATGTATTTATATAGAGAGATACAGCAGTGTACCTTTGCTTTTATCTATGGCATAAATACATGGTTTCCACAACTATGATATCTGAGAAGCTTTCATGTTTTTCTCCTTTTTTTACTATTTTATTTGCAGGAATCTGAAACACAAAGAAAGGTATTTATGGTCACATAGGAAGTGAAAAGGGAAGCAAGGAATTAAACTTGAGTTTCTTGATTGCATGTTGCTTTTTTCTTTCTCTTTCTTCTTCAGGAAAAAAGAAGTGCTTACATGAACACAGTGTGAGGAAGTTCTAATTTCGTTTGAGTCAAGGTAATTTTTTCTTACACTAGCATAAGCAAGTCAATTTAGTTAAAGTAGTTGTTTTTTTGTTTCCTTTTTTTCTAAATTGATATAAATCATAGAATCACAGAAAAAGTGAAGATGGAAGGGAAATCTGGAGGCCATCTGGCCCAAACCCTGCTCAAAGACCGACCAACTTAAAAACTGTAATAAGTTGCAATAGGTTACAATACAGCCTCTATGGTATTAAGCTGATTTGGTGGAACAGGTTTAATTGAAGTGGATCTACCTTGTATATGGAAAAGAGCTAAGGCTGTGGTTTCCTGAGAACTCATTCAGTTTTAGGACACCTGGTAAGACTTTCAAAAGCTCCTCCTACAGGACGCAAAATGGAAAAAAAATCGTTCTGTCAAGTTTACAGGAAGTAACTTGTACGGATGGTCTTTAAGCAAGATCCAGTTTTGCTTGGGCTTTCACAGTCAGTATAAAGGCTCTCCTAGAAGTCCTCATGGGCACCGTATAATGCTCTCTTCTAATCTTTGGCAGAAATGCAAATGTATAATTGTTTCTGTTTCAGATCAAACGTATACTGCCAGGTGACCTGGCAATGTGCAAGTACAAATTTAGCGAACACAGATTACAGCTTGGATTCCTTCTGGGCAAATGTTATAAATAAGCAAAGACAACCTTGGTTCTTCTTGTGCCGGTTCTCGACTTTCAAATCACATCACTGTTACAGTGGACTTATCTGAATTTTTCTTTTTACATAATGGTCCTATGATGGTCTATAAACTTCACGTCTGTAATCCCCCTAAAAGGAATATGTTGTTTACCTCAATATTATAAATTCTGAGGTAGTGGGATCTTCCCACCGCAGAGGAACTAGTACTTGGAGTGAACTAGTTCACACTGAGACACCAAGTGTGAGCGCATAGCGATATCAAAAGGTCCACGTTGAAGCACATACTAATAGAATGGAAAAGATCTGAAAGGAAGAGTAGCTGTAGATGTACAAAACAGGGTGAGAGGTACACAGAGGACAATTATAAAGAAACGTATTTTTAAGAAATTGAGGGGAGCATGTTCAGAAATTGGTGGATGGGTGAAAAGCTGAAGAGAGAGGAGTCCATTGAAGAACTTCTGACAGCACAAAGAGTCACTCCCTTTTAATCATTTAGTGGTCAGAGAACACTGTAGATCCTGAGTGTAACAAATATGATTTCCTTTTTATTCAGCATGGATTTTTTGCTTTGACATTTTTTGACTGTCTGAACCTGGCTTACCTCCTTCATATAGTATGAAACATCATCTTAAGATGTCTGCAGAGAATCTGTGTCTAAAGAAAAAAATCAGATAATTACTTTAGCTTAAATTCCTGGTATTTAGTTTGCTAAAGTAAGTAGTTGCATTCAACTCCATATGTATAATTGGAAATGCACCAGATATTGGATATCTGTCAAGTATCCTGTCACACAACAACAGTTGTCAGACAACCTTAATGAACATAGACCCTTTGAAGTCTACAGAGGCACAGGAAGAGAATTAAAGTGCCGCCAAACTTGTATCTTATCTTCTGTTGTTAAGAGAGACAAGTTTGACCTCAAGTATGTGAATACTAGTAAATAAACCCCCAGTAAAATTGCCCCTCCTGGAAAAAAATATTACTTGAAAGGAGACTGATTTCAAATACATAATTCTCCTATATGTTAACTGACTATTGAATTTCAGGGACGTGGGAGGAATAATTCATGTACTGGAAGTGGACTCTCTACAATTAACATAGAAAAAATGACTGACCTCTTCAGCCTTTTATCTGTTTGTCTATTTTCTCTAGTTCCCTGATCTTCACCAAGAGAGGTCGTAAGGTGCTATCTTAAAGAGTCATCCAAAAACTTTGTCCAGTCTGAATATTATATTACATCTTTATGAAGATACTGAGTTTTGTCCCTACTCAGAGTAAGAGTAATCACACCTAATTTTTACCATGAAACCTTGGGCATTGAATGAAAGCTAATGGTTAGGTTCACCCTAAGGGCTTTCCCTAGCCTCAGTACAGAAATGATTCACATTGGCCGAACATAATATAAGGGTGCTTTTTCTCTCCACTGACTCTTGAGAGTACCTACAGAATTACTTTAGGCTACATGTCTCAATGGAAGAATTCTTGAAACCAAATGAGCTTTGGAGTCATTATAACTTCATCAGCATCCACTCCTGCCAGTGCCGTATGAATTCTTCATAACAGTAGAAGAAACTCAGGATGAAATCTTGCATATCCATAAAGCCAGTGACTTCAACTGGAATGCAGTACTTGTGTCTAAACTTCTTGTAACAGGCAGTAGTGTCTCAAATAGCACCCAATTCAGAAAGTGCATCCAGCAACTCTCTTTAGCACAGCTGATATATCTGAAGCAAAAATAGAATGAGAAAACAATGGGCAAGGGAAAAGAATAGACTTTCCATGTTGAAATTCAATGTGCCATAGTTCATGTCAGAGGCAAGTAATGTCATATTCAAATAATCAAAGATTTTCATTTGGACACTGAATAGCATATATAATTTTAATTTTGGATCCTGTCTGATTCAAGAGCCATCTATATATGCACAGATGCTCAACATCTGTCATATTGCTGCAGAAGTGCACATATTCAGCCATAGTTCCAGGATCAAGCAGCACTTTCTGGGTTTGAAGCCACAAATCCTTTCTGCAAGTAAAGCAGAGCAACTAATCACATAAGTCAAGATTTACTCTCCAGAACCAAGGCTTGCTGTATTGACTCTCATTCTCCTTTGACAAGTCCACTTAACTAGCTTTTCTTCCCTGATTTGATTAAATGATTTAGGCTGCATAAATATTCATTTTAAATTTACTGTTTAAATAGAGGAATCAGCATTGTATTTTTCAAATTTAAATTTTTGATTTAAAATATATTTGCATTCATGTTTTTTGCTACTTTAATTAGGGGAAGTTAGAAGAAAAATAAAAAAGAAATGTTGCAGTTAGTGTGGTAATGGCAAAATATAAAGAAGTAGGATTTTGAAATGGGGCAAGTCACTAAATGGAAGGACTATAACCAGTAATAGTCCCAAACACCTAAATGGTGTATTCATCACAGTTCTGTACCTCAAAGTGTTATACAATGGTGGTAAGTAGCATTTCACCATTTTAAATGTCCCTCTAAAGTCTTTATAAATGATGATGAATAGCCTGTTCTCTTTGCTGGTTTCTTGCTTTTCCCTCCAGGGAGTCTATAGCTGTAATCATGTGGAAGTGAACTCTCCTCTATTATGCAAAGCTTGTCTTAGGTACAATGTGGGCGCAGTGTGCTCTAGAGAGTTAAGCTCTTGTTGGTGGCAAATCTATTCTATTTTAAACCCCCCAGTAAATGACTTCTTGCTTTTCTTGATTACTTACTTCAGACAACCAGTTTGGAAACGTATATAGAGTTGTTGTGCCTCTGGGGTTAAGAAGTCGACTTTCTTTGGCTCTCATAAGCTAATGGCCCTTAGTCATTCTCATTCATAAGACTGGTTCACCTAATTGACTGAGGGCTGTATTGAGACTTCCAGTAATGACTGCCAGATTTAGCTGTTGTGAATTCTTCCCTCCGTTGACTGCGTGCAGAAATAGAGCTCAAAACTCTGCTGGATTGTAGGCGGTCTGAATGACTCACCACCCATGCCACAGCAATCACCAAGGCTAAGCTCAGGACCAACAACAGACAGTGTGAACATTTTTTGCTGGGTTGGGAATTCACTGCAAATGGAAGTGTGAGCATCTCAGAAGTACATAGACACTCATGCACTTGTGACTTATATAGTCATATGCTTCTGGTCTCGGCAAGCTTTGCCTAGCTGGGATAAGAATAGACAGTTAAACATTGGAAAAGACTGCCTGAGAAGCTCTGTTATCTCCATCCGTAGAGATTTGTAAACCCAAATTAGACACATGTATGTTATCAATGATTTTGGTCTAGCTGGTACTTCCAGAAGCCAGGTGCTGTGCTATAGGACCTGGGAGGTCCTTTCTAGCATGTGTTTCTACCAGTATCCAAAGCTAGCCACCCACTTGAGTTTCCAGATCCTGTGAGGAGCTTATTTAGTCCACGTGAAAACACACACTTCGTCTTTTTGTCTCACATAGTTATTGCTGGCTGCAATGACATTTTCCAGAGGCAGAGAAAAGGTCTTTTTGGAAAATCCCTTCCACAGTACAGAGCTATAGTACACACTTAGATTAAGCCATTTGACGCCTTTTTTACAGAATCAGTTTCAACATTTCCTCAGCATATTTACCTTCCTTAAGCTGTGTCAGACAGGCTCTGTACCGTGTTTCAAATGTTGTTGCAGTGAAGTTTAAATCAATGAGATAATTTCAGAATAAGGGGCTGACTTGTATATAAAAGTACTTTAATCTAGTTCATTACCTTTTCTTGGTACTTACTTATTAGGTTATCAGCCAAGGTTTCTGCAAACCACTTTAGTTTAAAAAAATAAATAAATCTTGCTAAAAATGCTGTCTTCAGATTTCCCAGGGTTAAGAATTCCATTAATCATTACATTGTACTGTTGACACTGAATCTTGCTTAAAAGTCAGCATAACAAATTCCACCTTATTAGCTTAATAAAATACAAATAAATTCAGTTTCATTATCACTGATAGATATCTTGTTCAAATGAGCACGGTAAGAAAATAATTAAAGAATGAAAGATTTCTTCTTCTGTGTTTCTTGCTTTCTTCCTCTCAATATATTATCTCTGTATGTTATCTACTATAGCAACAGAATGTTTAGGTCTTATCCTGACAGTTCCTTGTAATTTGTAAAATTTTTGAACCTTTTAGGAATAGAGTTTGGAAGTGAGAACAAGTTTAGGGACCAGTCTTACCATACTTGAAGAAATCTCTTCTAAAACATGGGTCACACTGTAGAAAGAGTTTGACTGCCACTCGATTCGATTAAAGCCTAAGGAAAATATCGATGTTCATTTAAACTTCAAAGACCTCTGTCACATTTAGGCTACAACATTTTCGTAAGAGTGAAGATAACCACCCCCCCCCAAACAGGCAGATTCTAGATGTGTAGGCAAGCTTACAATACATTAGTCTGTCAGCGAGTTCAAGCTATAAACATCTTTCTGTTTAAAGGTGGGTTGTTTTGGTTTTTTTTCTTAAATGTAATCAAAATGTATATTTTGTTAGACTTCCTGGAGGTGTTTCATTGCTTCAGAAAAAGATACGGTATAAATATCATGTAATTTAAGTAAAAAAATTTCTGAAATCATGCTCTTTCCTCCAGCTAGGGCAGGTTAGTAAACATTGCTAATAGTACCCCTATTTTTACCAGACCCGGAGATCAACCTGCATCCTCTAACCACAGTACTGACTAAAATTGTGAATTAATATAATACCTAGAGATTTTTACTGTTTTGGACTCAGAAGAGAGTTCCTTGGTCATCTCTACCGTGACTTGCATGATCTTCAGGTATTTAAGTTTTAGTAACTTTACATTCTGACAGGATATAAGATTCCTTTTCACAGTCTGTACTCAATATTGAATTATTAAAGAATTTCTTCTGCAAACCTGGGGTTGAGACCACTGAACATCATCTTGCTAACGTTAGAAATGCCTAGGTGAATAGCCTCAAAGAGACAAATCCCTTTGCTGTTATCCAGATACCGTGCAACTATGTTAGCATAGTACCATGTTCCTTATTAATGTTTTGAAAAGTGTCAACGTTCACTCAGCTACTGTGCTCCTGTACCAAACCTAATTCGTTTCCAGACAGCTCAGAACATGAGCTGTCCATGTCTGCCATGTAAATACATCAAGTAAATGGCAAACTGTTCCTATTCTCCCTGGGTCAATGCAAACAAGCGACATCTGAAAAGCAGTAGTGCACAGGTTCTAAGAATATCTCACCAGAACAAAACTCATTGTAGTGTGCAGTCTACAGTTGTGAATGAAAATGATCATTTCTGGTAACAGACTGGTTCCCCCATGCTGGCTTATGGATTGTTCTGCATCCATAGACTATTAGTTTGCAGAATGGATCCTCAGGGCCTGTCAGCTGTTATTACAAACTAATCCCCAATTAGCATCTTTATTCAATTGTAAGAATAACAAAAAAAAATAAAAATCAAGCCAGAATAACCACTAAATGGAAAAACAAGTTCACTTTAATTAAAATGTAATAGCATTTGTGAAGAATCTTAAACTGAGGAGGGAAATTCAATAGACATTTATTTTATTTGGGAACTTTAGAAAGGTAATTAAATGCACTAATTTCTTTTGAGTCCTCCCTGATGTTCTCTTAAATTCAAGGCCTGGTCTCTACTAGTGCTATCAGCAGAGTGATTTAACAGTATTTATATAACTAACATGTGTTCCCAGAACTCTGACAACAGCATCAGCTAGGCGGTAGCTTTTTGAAACGTGTACAGCCCTAGGGCCGTGCAGGGTCCTAGGCTTGCTGAGATTCTTCACTTTTGCTGGGAAGAATTTTAGGACTACCACTTTTCAATGTGTTTTTTCCAGGCTACGCATTAGTATCGTTGGAATTTTAGAGGGACGTTTAGTTGAATATTTGCAGAAATTTAGGAAAAACCAGCCTCCTTTGTTTCCTTACAGAAGTACGATTTTATTTTACTGGTCAAACTCAAAGTGGGTTAAAAGCTGTGTGTCCAAAAACCGAAGCAAGTCTGTGGTGATATAATACATACATGCGTGTATATATATATATATAAAAATTAAAATAATGTGTGATGTAATAACATTAAATACTTATTACAATATACTGTNCACTATTCCTGATACAGGCCAGGATGCCGTTGGCCTTCTTGGCCACTCAGGCACACTGCCGGCTCATGTCCAGGTGGAGCATCAACCAACACCCCCAGGTCCTTTTCCTCTGCACAGCTTTCCAGCCACCTTGCCCTCAGCCTGTAGTGCTGCCTGGGGTTGTTGTGACCATGGGTACACACACACACACACGACCTACATGTCTATATAACTCTGTTGTGATGTGTGTAGATATATATAAATATGTGTGTGTGTGTGTGTAACTTAATCTACTGCCTGGCTCTTTATCGTATCACCTGAGCTCAGATTCATCCAAGGACACGAAATCTGAGGAGTGATTAACAGATTGCAAAAGTAATAGTAGTCTCTTGAGTTTTGGGGTTGACATCTGATACATCTGATAACTTCTGACCCTTTAATAAGCTCAACATTTATTTGTGTTATCTGTTTGGCATACAGCTGGAATTCATCTCACTATGTTTAGTATAAACACACACTGTAAATTCAAGGCAGCCACCACAGGCTTCTTTTAAATTAAAGAGAAAAAGGGAATCAAAACAAAAACACCATGCATTTGGAAGGTCCTATTAGTCTGATTCAGATGACCCAGACAAATTAGATATTCATGATGTCTGTACCTTTTCATTGATTATCACTGGAGCTTCAGAGTGATTTGCTCAGCTGTAGATGTCTAAACATAAGTAAGGTAATTCCACCTCTTTTCTTTAAAATAGGAGCTGGTTCTTCCTAGGAGTTAGAGCAATACCTCATTCATTAACTTTTCTAGAAACTACTGAAAAATGGTAAAATAATAATAATCATCATAGCAATTGTACCTAGATCCTTAGCTATAATTAGAAACCTGTCTTTCATTGATCTTTCCTTGGTAAACATTTAGAAACCTGTGACTGCATCAGAAAAGGATCTCCAGCGAATCAGATTCTTTTAATCAACATTTTCTGACACCACTCACTCCTCTGGTACGCTCTCAGAACAGTAGTGATGCAGGCTGCCTTTTGTTGATCTCTTTGGTAATTAGTTTTTGAAGGTTAATCCCACTAGGCATTCCCTGTGTCAGCCTGGAATTTAATGACTTTTTGAGCTTTAAAGCACTGTGTGCTAGAGATAAAATATTGCAGAAAGTTTAAGTCTGTCTGATCCTCCAGCACGGTGACCCGATCAAATTCAAATAACCAACCCACCATGTTAACACAGTCAATGGATTCCCATTTTCCTGTCATAGGCTCCCTTCTGACACACGAGGAGCGGTAAGGTAACCTGTGCATCCTGCCCCTTTCTGTTGCTCATGGAAAATGAACACATATCTATTTATACCTTAGTCCGATGGAATTGACCTTTTATGGAGATCCAACTCAAAGTTAAACTTTGACCTCCAGCAAGGTCTGAAATTTATTTGGAAATAAAACCCAGCTCTTAAAATGCCTAGGCTAAATCTGTTTGGCCTTGGGGAGTGTAACAGGTTCCAGCGCTGTGTGCCCAGTGTTTTGGCTCTTTGAGGAGGTACCTTCTTTTGACCATTGTTTGAGACAGGAGATGGACTGTTGGTCTGATCCAATGTGACTATGCTTATCTTCTTATGGTCTCAATAACAAGAAGTCTTCAGAGCTGCACCATGACATTTCACCATAATGCCTCTTTTATTATTTGTATAGGCAATGTAACTAATAACCCCAGTAAAGAATAAGGGCCTAAAATGATAAGCAGATAAGACCAAAAATAGCCTAGAAACAAAGTGAAGAGACCTTGTAACAAATGGAATTTAATACATTCTTCATGCACAATGATCTCAAATGGATTATTTTACATAATAACTTTGGTCTAACAGAATTTAGACAAATAAGGTGGGGTTCATCTAACTAAAAGTGAATATCCACCTTTGAGAACATCAACCTTCTCTTTTTTATAGTAAACACTGGAGAAACATGAATTTTTAGGGGAAGTGTTCCTCTCACCTCCAATCTGGTATCTAATAGAGGTCAGATGTACCATGACCTGTTTTCCTACCATCACGCCTAAGGAAGGCACCTTACATAGTGAGTCTTCCTACCTATGCTAAGTGCCTATGTAAGGATGAAATAAGTTTTATCCTAGAGCTATTTTTGTATCTTCCCCATGTATAAACATTTCCTAGATAACTAGTTTGTATTAGATGCCAGATGTAAATAAATCCATCTGTCAGGGTTGCATGCATTATAAATGTATTTTTTATGGGAAAGGAGAAATGCCTCATGCAGTGACAAGTTTACCTTCTGAAGTGAAGTTTGCGCTTAGCTCATCCTTGTGTCACCAAAGTTAGACTACATGGTTAAATATCTTACACTTGTAACCCAGAACGAATATTTGCAAATACATCCTCTTTCACGCACAAGTACCTGCTCAGTGAAGACCAATGTAGCTGTGCTGGGGCTCAGCTGCTCTCATTAGGGCTAATGGCAGCCACTGGGAGATATCTGCAGGATGCACCAGCTCTAAGGGAGATGCAGAGATTTTCTGTTTATTTGTTCCCTTTCATTTACTGTAGCTCAGGAGGAGAGTGTCTGGGTCATTAGTTTTTAGGAAGGGCTGTTGCAGGATATAAGGGAAAAAAAAAAGAAGAAAAAAGAAACATCAAAGAGATTTAATGAGAGCCTCAATTAAAATGTGCACACCTGAGCTAGGTATATTTTTACTAGTTGAAAAATGCTTGTTGAGTACACCATCACGTAAACATTTACTCTAGAATTCACAAAACCAATGTGTATTTACACCGAAGCACGGTCTGACCCAAGTTCTCCATTCTTACCTGACCCCAGCTGGTTTGGTAGCCCTTGTCCCCACATGTAGTCAGGCAAACAGCCTGGGGTAGGTTGTTCAGTGAAAACCTAGGGCAAAACCCAAGGGGCATCTCCTGGAGAAATGAGAAGTTGGTCAAGTATCTTTGACCTGGGAAGATTAGAGACACAAATCCACAGAGAGCATTGATTTGGAAGCTCCCAAATGAGAGGAAATTGAAGCTATATCCCCTGTGCTGACCTTCAGCATAGCTGTGTGAGTTGGACACTAAACATCTTCCAGGAATACTGTGAAAATCCTTAAGTCACTGACTTGTGGTCTATGAAGAGCACATGCTGTGAACATTACAGTTTCTCTTCTGATTGGCCTTGCAAGGCAGGAGCCCTGCTCTACAGGACGCAGAGAAATGGCAACTCCCACTGAAATCAGTGGGAGTCAACAGTGCACCAAACAATGCCCAAGACATAATCAGGTGCAAAAATAATTTTTATGTGGGCTTACAGAGGTCATATTTCCAGATATGGAAAGAAATTTACTTCAGGATAATTTGATGAAGAGAGATGTATACAAGATACCTGCAGAGATTTATGCACCAAAACAAAATGGTTTCTCACTGTCTGAAGGTCTGAATTCATATCTTGGATCTAAATTCATGACCTGTATACTCTAGACACACAGAACCTGTAACTGAAACCTTAAAGCAAATTATATTTTTTTTCCTTTGTCATAGAATCATAGAAATATAGAACAGTTTGGGTGAAAGAGACCTTCAACAGTCATCCAGTCCAGCCTCCCTGCAATGACCATGGACATCTTCAACTCAGTCAGGTTGCTCAGAGCCCCTTTCAACCTGAACTTGAATGTTTCCAGGGATAGGTCATCTATCATCTCTCTGGGCAACCTGTGCCAGTGTGTCACCACTCTCATCATAAAAAATATCTTCCTTATAACTAGTCTGAATCTAACCTCTTTTATTTAAAACCATTACCTCTTATCCTATTGTAACAGGCCCTACTGAAAGGTCTGTCCTCATTTTTCCTGTGTGAGGACCCCAGAGCTGGACACAACACTGCAGGTGGGGTCTCACCATCGTGGAGTAGAGAATAACCTCCCTTGACTTGCTGGTCATGCTTCTTTTGATGCAGCCCGGGATACGGTTGGCTTTCTGGGCTATTGCCAACTCATGTCTAATTTTTCATCCATCAGTACTCCAAAGTCCTTTTATGCAGGGTGCTCTCAATCCCTTCTTCCCCCATCTGTATAGATAGCAGGGGTTGCCCCAACCCAGGTGCAGGACCTTGCACTTGGCCTTGTTGAACCTCATGAGGTTCACATGGGTCCACTTTTCAAGTATGTCAAGAACACTATGGATGGCATCCCTTCCCTCAAGCACATCAGTCACATCCCTGAGCTTGTTATCATCTGCAAACTTGCTGTGGGTGCACTCAGTCACACCGTCTATGTCACTGATGAAGATATCAACGGGTGCAAATTGGAGCAACGGGTGCAAATTGGAGCACAGGAGGTTTCGGGTTAATGTGAGGAAAAACTTTTTCACTGTGAGGGTGACAGAGCACTGGAACAGGCTGCCCAGAGAGGTTGTGGAGTCTCCTTCTCTGGAGACATTCAAAACCCGACTGGACGTGTTCCTGAGTGATGTGCTCTAGGTGGCCCTGCCTTGGCGGGGGGGGTTGGACTAGATGATCTTTCGAGGTCCCTTCCAACCCTTGTGATTCTGTGATTCTGTGATATTAAACAGTAGTGGTCCCAGTATGGACCCCTGAGGAACACAACTTGTCAGTGATCTCCATCTGGATATTGAGTCATTGACCACTACTTCCTGGACCAATCCAGCCAATTCCTTATCACTGAACCATCCAGCCATCAAATCCATGTCTCTCCAATTGAGAGAGAATGATGTTGTGGGGGACCATGTGAAAGGCCTTACACAAATCCAGACATATGACATCCATAGCTCTTCCCTTATTTACTTTATTGTCTTTATCTTTCCACATAATTTTTTTTTTTTTGCAAGAGTAATGTCTCAGTGATGTGAAACTGCACATAATAGCAAAAATCTTATTAAGTAGGAACAATAACCAAGAAATTTTCTTACCAAACTCATAGAAATGCTGTGAGCTTTTGTTATTAAAGTGATTAGAGGATGCATTCAAGTTATTCATTTTCTGAGCTTTTCTTCAATTTAATTCGTTTTGATTTTGAAGACCTATTAATTGGATAATTAAAGATATTTAAAGAAGAAACTGATTAATCAAATGTCATTTTGTTAAGCAAGTGTTATTGTACATTTACCAAAAGGTATTGTTATTCCAAGAATGGTTATGAGTAAAATTCTGAAATAAATTCACGAATAAAAGCCCCAGATTTTATGATCTAACATCAACTGACTTCAGCAAGCTTTGAATGCAATCCAGAAACCTGAAGGAGGAAATGTAGTAATTCAAAATGTCTATGACTAAACAGTTATGTTTCTGTTTGTGGTATTAAAAACTCTGCCACATGCTTCCCAGTCTGTGATATGGTCACGTGGGAGCAAATCTACACCAGGGTGGAGGTGGTTTTGCCTTTTTTTCCTTCCATATGTATATAGTAGGATCAAAATGAAATAAAATAAAGACATTATTTATTTGAGATAATTTACACTATTCTATCAATCTCCTTTTCTAAAATGCATATTCAGAAGAAAATGTTTGTTTCATACAATTTTATGTTAACAAAAATTGGACAGGAGAGAAAAAAGAGAGAGAAAATGGGAAGAGAATAATGAAAATGCAAATGAAGAAACATTTTCGAGTTTATTGTGATTCTGTGATTTCATAGAAAATTCATAGGTTAAATTTATAGAAAATTAAACAAAGGGACTATCTTTGAAGAAAGAAATATATTTGTCTTCTACAGTTCTATGAAATGTATTTTCATCGGTTTATTTGCATCAGATAAATAATTTTCACATGCAGTTTTTACAGCTGTCCAATAATAAGATTCAGAATGATGCTTCTAACTGAGAAAAGGACATGACTTTTCTGTCAAAATGTCATATAACTGAAATTCAAATGCTTTAAAATTGAGTTGACAGAAGTTATTATCTTCTGAGTTTCTACACAGAAACTTTCAGTAGTGACTTTATTGCATCTTGGTTCCTACTACTTCTGTCACACTAAAAGAATATGTGTTTTTAGGCATTTTAGTGGCTAGCATAAAAGCAAAATCCAGAAGGAAACTGAGCCATTCTTCATCCCACCTTGAAAATCACAAGTAAATGTCACCTGATTTCACAGCAAAAGTATCCTATGTGCAGGTTGTTATGTTCCTGAGCACCCTATACAGTGTGCGTGATTTCAAGTAAGTTGCCAGTTTGAATATTTTTCCTTTCCCCTCCATGCATGAAAAATTAAATCCTGCAGGTTAAGTTAACATGGGATGCATTGTATGCATTTGTAATTATCGACCCCATGAAATTGAAGTGGATAAAATGTTTCATGCTGCTTTGTATACAACTTGGCTTTTGATGGGCTGGAGTTTTATTCTTCAGTGGTTTGTCATTTTTAACTCTGTTGTAAGTTCACGCTGGCTTTAAACGGCCTTCACATTTCTTTCCATAATGAGGCAAGACCAAATACAGGCTATACTGCTGGTAAGAAGTTGTTCCTCATATTAGCTGAATCTTAGTAAACTGAGCCCAGCTCCAAACAAAGAATTTGTTCTCAAGTAAATAGACTTTCAGTTTCAAAGGAACTATTACTGCTTTCATGTTCATACGTTTCTGCAGTTTATTCTATCCACCTCTTCAAGTCTGAGAATTTCTCCTGTTTTCATCACCAATGACGTCTCTCTACCTCTTTTCAGGTCACTTGATGAAAACAGCAAATTAATGTCCTCTTTAGGAAAGAATAATAAAAGGAATCATTGCTATTGATTAAAAACGAAGAAAAAAGGAGGGAGATGATAGCTGCCTTACTCAGTAATCTGCTATTCAGAGAGAACGGCAATGCCTTCCTTTTTAAGTCTTTAATTTGCAAACTTTTGAGGAAAAAAAAATCTTCACATCATATCCAGGTGTTAATTTGCATGCAAACATATACTAGACTAACACGGTGATCAAAATTTAGAATTTGCTTTTATTGCATATGTTGATATATCTACATTTTTACTTGGCAATATAAATTAAACTTTTAAATGTTATCATTTCCCACAAACCCACATTTTAAAGATGCCATTTCTTAACTCATCTAAAATGGCCTGTTGATAAAATCGAAAGGTCTTAAACAAATTTAACTTAAAATAAAGTAGATTTTAATGCATATCTGAAAAAAATAAAGAAGGACAAAAATGTAAAACTTTCCTTCTGATATGATACTGAGAGTACTAACACATGAAAATTCTTTATCTTAAAAATCTGTTCCTCATGGATTATTTCAGTTGAAATTCAATGAAATTGTTATCAGGGAAAAGAAAACCTCATTACAAAGCTTTCATTGTGCCAAGTGTGATAACAGCACTCACAAAAGTAACTCCTAGCTCTTTGTTCACAGTTTTGTGTACAATTCAGATAAAAGTTGAGGTTTCTTTTCCTCTGTAAGTTAAGCGTCTGCCCTAAGTACAATTTTGGAGTGTGCACTACATTAGATTTCAGCCTTAAGATCTCCTTTGTCTCACCTAACTAGAGCCATTTAAAAGCTGATAAGCCTAAAGTAATTGTCTAGGCTCCCATTTGAATCATATGACAAAGACAGGCATCTCCAAAGCACGATTTGTCCTTCTTATCTTAGAAACATTGGTGCAGGAATCTCATTACCGAGGGATGAGTTGCCTTTTCAGAAATACCTCTCTCTCCTTTAACTACAAAAGAACTTAAATAGTTTGGTTATATTAAACATGCAACTTTCAAATGACTCCAGTGAGATGAGGTGAATCTCCTTACCCTTTGCATGTAATACTAGCTGGTTTTCCAATACGTTATTCCTATCCTTAAGTTCTGAGTAAAATGTAGGCTTTTAATGGGATCATGATGGAACACTGGCTATGACCTTGAGTTTTGCCTTGAGATACGGGCTTCAGAAAAAGTTGAGATAGAAAAGGAAGGCTCTGGTTTGATGCCAAGAAGAAAGAAAGTCTTAGATGAGTCCCGGTGAAGACACACTGCCATGTTTTGTACAGCCGTAGTTCTGATACATAGTCAAAATTCAGCACAGTTAGTACATCCTCGTGCTTCATGTAGTTCTTGGAGGCATAAAAAAGTGCAAGGCAATTACAGCCAGTAAATCTTATTATAAATTATATAATATGCATGAATTTCAGCTACATTATGATTCAATGTTTTATTTTTAATGGCATCTTTTTGCACAATTTTAGTTGGACATCAAATTGGAGTCTAAAAAAATTAGGCTATACAACCTTTCTGTTTGTTACTGTGAGGTCTGAGTCTTGTTATTGAGTTCTGAGAGTGGGTAGGGGGTTTTTTCTTGGGATTCTTTCTCCTTTCTTTTTTAATATATATATATCAGAAATGTGTGTTGTTTCTATTCTTGAAGCAATTACAATTTGCAAATGAGAATTTATGAAAGCTTCGTTCTTTAGTTATTTCTTAGCTGAAGGGAGAAAATTAACCTTGGAATTAAGTGACATGACATGAAGGTACTTCAAGGTCCCAGGTTTTTATTATTGTCTTCTGACCATATAGATTGAAGTGAAATTATCCAGATAAAACTCTTTAATATAAAATGGATAAAGGAATCTAAATCTCTGGGAGCCATAGGCTCTGTCTGCTAAATCACTTTGGTTGGTGTTAGCACCTTCTAGCTTTAGACATCTGTGTTGTAGGAATCTCTTTTTCTTTGTTTAGTCTATCTGAAGGTAGATGTCTAATCCAAATCAGGCGAAATATAATTTAGGATTGGTTATTTCTCACTACTGATTTTAAAGGGACTTCAAGTGACTATTTCAGATGCAGATTCTCTATATGGTCAGATGAAAACCATCTTATGAGAGTAGCACAGATGTAACACAGATGTCAAGAGAGATAAATGCTATCCTCACTGATCATTTGTAGTTTAGACATAGGAATTTTATTAGCACATGTTGAATACATTATGAAGATCAGCATTATGATTCCATTTTACAGACATAAAACCTCAGAGATCAGATAAGTTGAGTGATACGTACAAAGGGGTCAGGCCAGACATTGGCAGAGCTAGGATTACAACCAGCATCTTCTGGAACTCTGCCCCAATGTGGTATCACTTGGGTAGAACTCAAGAGAGAAAACATTAAAACATCTGAAAAATCTGACCCAAAGCAATTCTGAAAAAGGTCATCTGATTCATATACAGGCATAATTCATTCTAAGGACATCTCACCCTAATCCAGGCTTCTAAAGGGATTTTGAAATGAAAACTATATTTTTGTATACATGCGGTGATTTCTTCTTTTTAATACCCTTTACATTGACCAATGCAAAGTAGACAGCAGCAATTAAATATTAATTAGGAATTAATTTGTTTCCAGACCTAAACTGAAGGGTAGAAAATATTATTCTTTTTTGTCATTTTTCTGGTACTGGTTCACAAATAGCTGAATATAATAAATAAAATATTTTAATTTGTGAGTTCTTACAAATAGAGGTTATTAGTTGTTGCTGAAGTAATTTGCTTCTGCCTTCAAAGCAAACCACTTTCCTATCAAAGGAAACTCATCCCTGCTGGAACAGTACTCTAGCTGCTCTCCCTCTACTCTGCCCTGGTGAGACCCCATCTGGAGTATTGTGTCCTGTTCTGGGCTCCCCAGCTCAAGAAAGACAGGGATCTCCTGGAAAGAGTCCAGCAAAGGGCAATGTTGTGGTTTTACCCTAGCCGGCGGCTGGGCACCACGCAGACGCTTGCTCAGTCCCCCTCATCGGAAAGGGGGAGAAAATCAGAAGAGTGACAGTGAGAAAACTCGTGGGTTCAGATACAAGAGTTTAATCAGTGAAGCAAAAGCCGCGTGCACAAGTAAAGCAAACCAAGGAATTCATTCCCCACTGCCCACGGCAGGCAGGGGTTCAGCCATCCCCAGGACAGCAGGGCTCCGTCATGCGTAATGGTTACTTGGGAAGACAAACGTCATCACTCCAAACGCCGCTGCCCCCCCTTCCTCTTCCCCCAGACCCTTATAACCCGAGCATGACGCCATATGGTATGGAATATCCCTTTGGTCAGTTGGGGTCAGCTGCCCTGTCTGTCCCCTCCCAACTCCCCGCACACCCCCAGCCATCCCGCCGGCGGGGCGGTGCGAGAAGCACAAAAGGCCTTGGCTCTGTGTGAGCATCGTTCAGCAACAGCAAAAACATCTCTGCGCTATCAGCGCTGCTTTCAGCACAAACCCAAACCACAGCCCCATGCTGGCTGCTATGAAGAAAATTAACTCTTTCTCAGCTGAAACCAGGACAGACAACAAAGATGATAAAAGACCTGGAGCATCTTCCCTGTGAGGAGAGACTGAGACACTTGGATCTCTTCAGCCTGGAGAGAAGGCTGAGAGGGGATCGGATCAGTGTTTCTAAATATCTAAACTGTGGGGAGCAATTCACGAGGCCAAACTCTTTTTGGTGGTGGGTAGTGACAGAACAAGAGGCAATGGCCAAAAATTAGAACACAGGAAGTTCAACTCAAACATGAGAAAGAACTTCTTCACCGTAAGGGTGATGGAGCACTGGAACAGGCTGCCCAGAGAGGTTGTGGAGTCTCCTTCTGTGGAGATATTGAAGACCCATCTGGATGCTTACGTGTGCAGCCTAGTGTGGGGCACCTGCTTTGGCAGGGGTGTTGGACTCGATGATCTCTTGAGGTCCCTTCCAACCCCTACCAATCTGTGATTCCTGGGCAAGGAGCTGGAGTTAGCTCAAGCAGATCCTCCCTGAGAAAATCGAGATTGTGTTACAACTCCAAGTTTGCCTGAAATTGAGAAGAGCTCAGATCTGGCACTCATAGTTATCATAGCACATCAGCAAAAACAAAAGTCAAGTCACTGAAGACTGATGGGAGACATGGAAGTGCCATGGGCCTCCCTGCCTGCTTCTGTCACTGTCTAGACCCTTCTGGGGATGCATTCACTGGGAACTGGAAAACTATTTGACGTGCACAAAAAGCTGTTTTGGATCACATCAGTAGCATTGGTAACCATGGCAGATGATTACCTCATAAGGAAAATTGATGAGGCAGAAGCAATTTGGAGCCTGATTAAAAGGGAAGCGTTAACAGGGCGAAATAAAAAGGCTGGATACAGGTAGGGTTGGAGTTCCCCAGGGATTAGTATTGGATTGATTTTGCATATCTCCATTAATTAATCTGACCAAATGAAATGTAGGAATGCTATATTAATTTTGTCTAACAATCTGGTCAGAACAGAAAGATCATAGTTTATAGACAAGCATTTTGTATTGGTGAAACATGAGGAGAAAATATGTATGTGCAAAAATAATTGTTTTTAAAAATCCCAGTTTTGCCTAGCTGATCAAAAGCTAAATCTCTCTTCATGATATGAAGTAAAATCCTAATAAATGATTCAAGTGCCTCTTGCTGCAGCGATCATGCTCAGTACTGCTCCCTCTCCCATTCTTGTCTGTCTCATTATACTGCTAATGCTTACGGAGAGAAATGAAAGTGTACGGTTAGGCACTGGCAGAGCAAAAAGTGTGTGCTGCGAACATCTGGACGGACTTGTATATTGCAGATCATGAGTTTCACTGAATTTATTCCTTTTTACTTGATCACAGTTTTAATGAAGATTAGTTTTGTTTAAGATAAACAAAACCCTTATGCAAGATTTAGAGCAAGTGTCCTTAAAATATTTGAGAAATAAACAGTATTTACTGTTAAAAATGAGTGCCTTCATCATAGAATCATCATAGAATCATTAAGGTTGGAAGAGACCTCCAGGAACATCCAGTCCAACTGTCACCCCACCACCTATTACCCACTAAACCATGTCCCTAAGTACCACATCCAACCTTTCCTTAAACACCCGCAGGGACGGTGACTCCACCACCTCCCTGGGCAACCCGTTCCAATGCCCGACCACCCTTTCCGAGAAGAAATTTCTCCTCATCTCCAACCTGAACCTCCCCTGGCGCAACTTGCAGCCGTTCCCCCTTGTACTGTCACTAGTTATCTGCGAGAAGAGGCCAACCCCCAGCTCACCGCAACTTCCAATCTAAGAATACAAGTATTTAACCATCAGCCATCATTTCTCTTTACGGACTTGACAAAATCATCCCCCAACCTCCTTCTTAGTAAATGGATTGAATTTAGGAGTTCATATGCACTTATGAGTAGTGCATATAGCCCTATCCTTTAGTAACTCTTGGAGCATTAATGAGTTTGGTACTAGTAATTGCTGTACTTACAAGCTGAAGGTCTATGCTCCTTTTCTCATCCACAAGGGGAAAACAGTTCTCATCATCATCCTAGCAGGAAGAGACAAACCACTCTTTGAAGGTATGCACAGCTCTCTGCTGATCACAGAGTGAGCCTGGGGCTCAGATTTGCATGTCTAACTCCTAGAGGGCCACAGAAGGGCAGATTAATCCTTACTCATACGAAACCTGTTTGTCAGGTGATCTAGATCACTCTGTATCAATCACCCATCATCTTACTTCTTCCTGCTTTCCAGGCCTTGAAGTCAACAACAAATTTATCAGCTGAGAGACTGCATTTATTTCCTGAACACTGATAAATACCACAAATAATATAGACCAAGTAACTCATCTCTGTGCAGTCCCACAGAAACAAATCTGTACATTGTTAATTTGTCATTTATACTTTTATTTGGAGGACTGTCACTTGTCTTATGTTTAATCTGCTCGACATATGCCATATTAAATTTGTGCCATTCTGTTTTCTTAAGCAAAAAGGTATGCAGTGCTAGGCCAAAAAAATACAGAAATCTATGTCTACTCCATCAATACTGACACTATTAACATATAAAAGTCAGTTTAACAACATATGTTTTCTATACTCGTTGGTATTAAATCTTTAAATCCTTGCTATTCAAGTTCTGAGATCAGTATCAGACAGACAGTGAGACAAAATTATATCTCATTCATCCCTTAAAAATAATGGTATAACATTATTGTCCCTGTAACACTTTGAACTTCCTCCTGCTCAGTGGTAATTGAAAATGCAGCATGGATGGTACTGAGCTTCTTGGCTAACAAACTCTCAGGTTCAAGAACCAGGATTTTCTGGCTGATAAGCTTTCATAACTACTCTTTAACATCTTCTTAAGGAAACTCATGTTTTAAGCCATGTTACTGAAAAATGAATGCAGCAATCAAGTTCTCATCTTACTAATATCATGTCCAGGTGGACATAGACAACACAAAATCCTACGAGTGATTTACTTATATGTGCTCAATAGTTTGAAAAGTTCATGATATGATTTTTTTCCTGAGATGTTTTTGAAGACTTAAATGCATTTTCTCAAAGATGATAGTCACAGCAGTCTGTGATAAACTTAAACCACCGACATCCCTGAGGAAATCCTGCAGGACAAGTAAGGGTGTATGAAATTCGGGCTGCTGGTTGCATAGGCTTCCTACCTGTATTAACTCCAAAGCGGAGAGATACTGAGCCCTGTTATTTAGCATCTGTAATGACAACTCTATTGCCATCACTTTTGTGACTCGGTAGAAAGATCTTTTTTAATTTCTTGTCTCTACTTGATTAGTCATACCACTAACCATCATAAGCCCTTACTGGTTCTTCTCCTCTGACCCATTTCACTTCCTTGATATTTACTTGCTTCTTATGATGAAGAATAGAAAACTCTTCTCCAGGATTTGTGCCTCACATACAACAGACACTGTTGCTTCAGACATCATTACTGCTGGACTTTCCCTTGCCTCCTTAATTAATACTCACCACTCTTTCACAACTATTATTAGATGAAATTACTAAGCATGAATAATTATATACAACCTGTAATAACTACCCCAACCCAAAATAACAAATTGTATATTATACTTGGAAAATTAATGTCTTGTCCAGTACCTGCAATGATGATATATTGACTAAAATCTGTGCTCTCCGGATATTTTCTACAAGGAACAAGGTGCCTGAGGTAAACATTGAGAAAGGTTTCTATATCTTTAGATTTAAAAGAAAAAAAAAAGTGAAAGAGAAATCAAGGGAGGGCGTGAGAGAGGGAGACAATCAGAGGAGGAAGGGAAGGACGAAGGAGAGGAGAGGAGA
>VWZZ01004467.1:18388-30260 GCA_013399095.1 Psophia crepitans | reverse complement strand
GGGCTGGTGGGGTGGGGGACACGTGTGCTGCGATGGAGCCGTTCACGTGGCTCGTGTAAGACCTGGCTAGTGAGAACCTGGCCAGACTAGTCACTTCATTGGCCGCCTTAACTTGTGTTTTTTCGCAGCACCTCCTGCCTGAAAAGCCAGGACGCTGCCCAGTGCTGGGTGATGGAGGCAGCGTCCCGGGGGATGCTGCGGAGACGAGCTGTGACATCTCCCTGAGCTCACACCACCCCCAAGCGCTGAGGAGCCGCCTTCCGCCTGCCATAAGCAGCGCTCGCAGCGCATCGCTGCTGTCGGGGAAGAGGAGACACTTCTCCCGCTGCCCTCGCGCTGTAAAACGCAGGTTTCCCCCTAAAAGGTGGCGGCTCTGGGTGGCAACAGGGGCCGTGCACTGTGTCGGGAAGTGGCTGGGCTTCATCCCTGCCTGCACGAACACTTTCCATCCACGGGTCTGGAGGGGGAGGAGGAGGAGGTAGGGTTGGATGGACGAGCAGAGTGAAGCGCACGTTTATGTGTCTGATCTTGTTCCCCCTGGAGCCGGGGCTGGGGCTGCAGCCGAAGCTGCTGGGGCCGGGGGGGTCCAGCGCCGTGGGGTTTGGGTTTGGGTTTGGGATGCTCCCAGCAGCTCTCCCTGCGCTCGTGTGCTCCCATCAGACCGGTGGGTCTCCAGCCCATCCCGTGGCACTCACCTCGGGTTGCTCACGTTATTTAATGTTACGCCTCTAACGACCACCACGCACGAGGCCACCGGACCCGGCTGGTCCCTGGAGGCGATGGGGTGCCCGTGGGGCCAGCGGTACCTCTGCTGCCTTCCCCTCGCAGCCTGCCAGCGTCCCCTCCTGCCTCCCCTCTGACAGGCATCTCAGTGTTTAACACGTGCTTTAATAACTCCCCCCGCTCTAACAAATTGAAGGCTGCTCATTTCTGTTGGTTTTTAATCTCCCTTATTTTGCTGCTTGTTCTGTAAGCAGATTGAAATAGCAGCAGGACGCGGGGCGCCGCCTCGTGCCGTGTATTGCAGAGCTGCGATGATGGAAATAGTTTCAGAGTAAAGACGTTATTAATGCAGACTGTAGCCAGGGAAGGTACGCCAAGCTCGTGTACCTGATCTCGCCCGGGTTGTACTTGACCAGCACATCCATCTATTGGCTGTATTCATCCATTTTTCAGAACGCCTTTGCTGTTGATGTCAGCCTGCCTGGGAGTTTTGTGCCATTTAAAATAATCAAAATAAATTAACTCTGAAAAGTTCATGTCTGAAATATTGCTGCTTCCCAGCTCCCGGGCTGCGAGTGAGGGGGGAGCCCCGCGGGACGACACCCCCCCCCCAGAGGTGCTTGTAGGACAGCCGCAGACCCTAGGAACCCCTGTCGGACTCTCTGTGGTAGCTTAACTGTGGTGGGATGGAGCTGAGCCCCTGCTGCCATCCCAGGGCGCGGGAGCAGGGCTCGGGCTGGGGAACGGCCCCGTGCCCCTCGAGGGGTGGGGGTGGGGGCAGGAATGTGGGAGCTGGGGGTTGCTGCTTGTCCAAGAGAAATGCAAATACAGGACAATCAGCCTCCACAGCAGCAAAGTAAGATGTGATGAAACCCAATCAGTTAATAACACTTCAAGGCAGTGGAAGAATTGCAGATGAACGTGTTTTTAAATAACTTTTTTTTTTTCCTCACCAGAACTGTTTCTCCGGATTTTTACTGAAAAAACCCTCATTTTGGTTTGCATCTTGCACAAAGGGCTGATGGTTCCAAAGCCCAGAGCCGGGGAGCCTTGGCAGGGCTCGACCGTTACATCCTGCTGCACCATTTTGGTTCCTGCAAAGGCACCTCCGTGCTTGTGGGTGGCCGCGCTGAGCCTCTAGCTGCTGGAGAAGGGTCCCACGGGAGGGTCCCCATTGTGGGGGCGCCCTGCCGGCCACCCCGGGGCTGGTCCCCCCATGGGACTGCACCAACTGCCAGCTGCCCGGCGTGGGAATAACACTGCAGGAGCAAAATGTTCGACAGGTACAGCTGACGAGCATGAGAATAAGAAGGTTTTGAGACCCAGAGAGTAATCAAGGCTAATTTGTTGATTTGCCATCCGGAGTAATTTCTTGCATTATTTTTTCCCCCTACACAATTTGCTGCCTGCCTGCGGGGAGGGCGGGGGGAAGCACGAGCCCTCCATCCTCTGCCGAGCCTCTGAGCAGGCTCCTTCTGCCTGATTAAGGGCTGTCAGGATGATTGATGTGTTCTTGCCAGGGAAGGTGAGTCCCTCCGCCGTGACAGCCGGGTTTGACAGCCAGGCAGAGACCGGCCCTGGCCAACACCCTCCTCTTCAAATACCTGTGTTTTCCCAGCCTGGATAATACGGGGCTGTGGCCAGCGGCAGGGCTCTGCTCTCCACTGCGTGACAGCGTGTGTCCTGCGAAGGTCAAAAGCCTCCAAAACTCAGTTGTCCTCCCCAGCACGGCCCCTTGGATCCCTGGATCAGGACGGGAGGAGAGGGAGGCTGGGGGGAGGCGGCTGAGGGGGGGCAGCTCCCCGCTGAGGTCAGGGATGGTGCCTTGCAGCAGGTCACTGTGGCTCTGTGGGGCGAGGGTGTTGTCCCTCCTGGGGCTGAGGATGAAGGGTGCTGGTTCAGGCACCGAGGGTGCGCAGGCGGTTTTTCTGAGGTCAAACAGCCAGCCTGGCGCAGGCGGGAGAGCTGCAGGTCTTCACTTTTCCAGCTGCCGTGAAATCAAGTTTGCTGACCACTGGTGGGCAGGGTGTGGTGAAGCCTGTGCTTGGGCATCTCCTGCTTGAGCGGCGAGCTCCTCGGGGCCGGGATGGCTCGGACGCGGGGAGACGCGCAGCTCCGAGTGCTGGATCTCGTTACCGCCATGCAAAGCACACAGCGCGCTCCGAGACCTGTGCCTTGACCCGCGGCTGGTGCGCGCGCGGCCACGGTCCCCAAGGAGCCGAGCAGTCCCTGGGCTGGTGGCGGGCATGACCCACCCTGGGTGGAGGCACTTTGGGAAGGGCGAGTGACCCCGCTTGAACAAGGGTGCCTGAAGCACCCCAAGGAGAGGAGCTGACTGAGCCAAACTGCAGCGGGCTGAGTGCTCGTAGCAGAGGGCTTGGGTGCCAGAGCTGACATGGAAACCGAGTAATTGCGCTTTGACATGCAGTAGCTGAATAGTTTTTGTTGCTCAGCGTGTAGCCCCTTAAGATGTTGTTCCTCCCTCTGCAATAATGTGCATTTCACGACAGGTTGGTTTGTGGGTCCGTCACGGCTGCTGGATGGGGGTCCTCATCACCAGTAGAGCACTGGAGCAGCGAGGTCAGCCCTGCACTTGGCCTTCAGAGGGCAGAGCCAAGGTACGACCCTTCAGTGATGGATTGCTTGACTTCCCTGCATCTTCTCGGGCAAAGGCTGGGCTTCGCTGCCGCAATATTTATAGGAGAAGCTTTTCCTCACGTTTCCAGGTAAGCCCTTGCGGCGTCCCCGCGGCTGAGCCCTGGGGCAAGGCGAGCGTTTAGCACGGCTCTGCATCCCAGTCCCTCTCTCTGAAGAACACAGACCTCTGGCTGCGGAGATGCTGAGTCCTCCTGGGACGTACTGAACCACTTCACCCCCATCACTGGGGTGGTGAGGCAGCGGGCAGGTCGGGCTGCCGCGGCTGGGGCAGCGGTTTTGCGAATACACCTCTAAATGTCCTGGTGGTATATTTACGTTCTGGTCAGAAAAGGGTGTTGGCGGAGCCGTCAAGCATGTGTCAGAGGGAAGCAAAGATACCGCCAGAGGTAGTTTTAATAACAAATATGTGGGGTTTTTCCAATGCTGAATGCTCAGCATTCCCTGCCTGGGAGGTGTCTGAGCGTTGCAGCAACACGGTAGCGCGTTGGAGAGGAGGTGACCGTTCAGGCGTGGGGGATGCGGGCTGAGTGTGGGCGTGCTGGCAGGGAGGGACCCCTCGCCGGGGTCTCCCTGGGACCCCAGATCCGCCCGGGTGCCGGGGCTGGATGTGCGCGGGTGCTCCTGTGGGACGTGCTACTTGCGGGAGGGCAGCAGCCCGGCTGGAGGCTGTCGTGGGTTTTGCAGAGGAGCGAGACCTGCATCTGGCAGCGGCTGAGGAAACCTCCGGACGCTTGGAGAGCAGGAGGAGGCACGTGGCCCTGGTGCCTCCCTGGCAGCTCTGCAGAAGCTCTGACCGTTATTTTTGGGTGGGCAGCACTCTGCTCCTGGGGGGTGGGTGCCAACCCATCCTTCCGCTGCGGGAAGCAGGCAGGGAGCATCAAGCTGTGGAGAAGGGCAAAAGGCATGAGGCTCCCCGGGGTAGCACTGGTACTGGGGGGGGAATGGGAATTCAGCGCTTCTGGAAACTCATATGGTGTTTGGGAAGGGGCATCTGTCCTGGAGAATATCGTGAACAGATGCTCCAGTGCTTATTATTTTAAAAGCCATGAATTTAAAATGTGTTAATTAGGAGGAGTGAGGAGAAACATCAGCAATTCCAACTGATCATCTGCAGGAGCCTTGTGCAGGAAAATAAATGAGAGTGCGCAAAAATATGGCCTGAAATCACTGGGTGGGTGCTGGGCTTTGCTCCCTGCGGGCCCACGCCAGCTGATCCGTACGGGATCCCTTCTCAGCCCTGAAAAGTGGGGAAACCTGCCCGGAAGGAG
Organism: Psophia crepitans; assembly: GCA_013399095.1. NCBI lineage: Eukaryota > Metazoa > Chordata > Aves > Gruiformes > Psophiidae > Psophia > Psophia crepitans. The sequence continues at coordinate 25,611 of VWZZ01004467.1, read as the reverse complement.
CATTAATTCAAACCCGAGACAACCTGTGAACGGGTGGAGGGGGCAGCCAAGGTTCCTCAAAGTGAACGTGGAACTTCGCGTGCTGCTGTCACCCACGGCCAGACACCGCTGCTCTGGCTGCAGACCTGCGGAGGGGAGCCAAGCCCGGCCCAAGGGGAGCAGCCCCCCCCCAAAACCCCGGCGCTGCTCCCTGGGAAAGGGCAGCCTGTTGGCATCTCCTCGGGGCGAGGTGCTCCTGCCTGGTGCCGGGGGGGTTTGTGAGGGGTGCTGGCTGCTCTGCTGCCGTGCAAGCGCCGGTGAGCTGCAGCGCTGTCGGGAGAGAATACCGTATATTGGGAAAAAAATCTTACTTAAGTCTTTGCAAAGCCACAGATAATGCACTGCGAGAGTGAACAACCAGGATGAAAAATAATTGCACTCCTATTTTTCTCCAGCTTTTCTTATCAACGACTTTATCACCTTTGGTTTTATTTTACACCTTATTTAGACTTTACTGTAATCCCAGCTATTTCACCATTGACACCTCCTTAATACCTTGTCTAACACCTCTGACACCTCTGGCTAATGCCCAGGCCCCTCTCCAGCACAGAACAGCTCTGGCGGAAACAGAAAAGAGCTAAAATGGAGAAAGAGAAGAATTATTTACTGCCCGGGCTCTGTGAATAATAACCTTTGAGGAGAAAGGGTGGGGGCCAGCCTTCCCCCTGCAGCTGAACTTTGGTATCTCCCCACATCACTCTGCATCTGCCCGTGTCTTATTATCGAAAGATCACGCAGCAAGTGCTGCGCGGGAAGAGGCAGCGAGAGGATTTATTGTCTGAGGGAAACTGCAACCTCGAAAGGCTCGGCTTAGTGAACTGAAGCAAATTAATTCCTCTCACTTGGACACCCCACGCCAAGCTCAGCCCGGTTCCAAACATTTCATCACCGCGCGTCGTGGGGGCGTTAGCGGGTTTGGGGCCGGCGCAGCCCCTGCTGCAGCTCCGTCGGGTCTTGGGCGGGCGGGCTTTGCCCCTCACTGCCTGCCCTGCGGGTGCCTTTTGGGGGCTAATTCTCCTTTTGCAGCTGGGGAAGGTGTCTGCCCATTTGCAGGGGATCCCGCCTCTGCAGTGTTGGGAGCTGCTGCATAGCTCTCAGTATTCCTGGTTTTCCTGGAGCAGCCCAAGCAGGGGATGCTCGGGCCCCTGGCTGGGTTCACAGTGGCACCGAGCTCCGTTTCTCTGGGGTCACTGCTGGGGTCCAGCAGCTTCTCCTGCAGGCGCCCAGGAGCGTCCAGCGGTGCTGGCTGGAGCGCTGCTGCTCCGTGCCAAAGCCAGGAATTCCCGCTAGGAAAACTCATCCCTGTTCTCCCTCCGGTGCTCTCTAACAGGGCTGACTTTTCCTGGCAGCCCGGCCTGGGAGAAATCCCATCGCAAGCCCAGCCCTGGCAGTAACACAGCAATACACTACCTTTTTTTTCCCCTTTCCTCTGATCTCTGAGCCTGAAGACTATTGCTACATTACCTAGATTTAACTACCCATTACACAAACTATATCTCTAAAGCGAGGGATATGGCAGCTTTATTATAAGTTTATTACATGCTAATTCAAGCAAATAAATTTGCTCCAGCTGTGGAGCAAAGGAGATTAATAACCTCGAAGATCACTTCGCTGCTTTGATGAGTTTCTTGAACAGAGTAGAGTATATTTAGGAAGAGCAACTAGATTAGTCAAAACCCCCCTTTAATTATTAGTGACACTGTGCAAACTGCTTCATATGAGTGGAATACCAACTACTTAACTCCCTGACCTTATTATTCAAATAAACATTTCTTATTATAGCAACATGACTTGCTCGTCAACACATCAAATCAGCTGCCTGGGTGGCGGTTTGGGTGTCCCCGCTGTGTCAGCAGCCGGGCCGCCTTAGGGGTGTAGCGGTCGGGGAGGTGCAGGGGCTCCTGCGGGGGGAATCTGAAGATCTTTCTATGCCACACGTACCATGGCAGGGGCTGGAACTAGATGGCCTCTGAGGGGCCTTCCAGCCCAAACCATCCTGTGGTTCTACACGGTGAGCAGAGAGATGCTCTTTGCTGGGATGGTCTCAGGGCTCGCCCCTCCCTGGGCATCTGGTACTGCTTTTTGTTTAGGTTTTTCTGAACGTGCCCAATGCTGGATGCACCGAACTGCCTCGGTGTTGCTCATGTTTTAGTGCTGCTCCAAGAAGCTTGTGTGTGTTTTGTAGAACAGCCTGGGGTAGGGCAGCGCAGGGTCGTTCTTGTCGCCGGACCTCTCCAAGCGGCCCTGGCCGTCCCGTTTGCTGGAATCCGGGGCAACTGGGCACTTGAAGGTTCGTCTTCGTTGTAACCCGGCTGCAGGTGGGATGCTGGACGTGGTTTTCTGTCTCTTTTCACAGGTAAAAAGCGGGGGAAGAGTGGAAAAGGATTTCGGTTCTCGTGGGAATGTATGTGCTGCTTGCTGAGAAGTAGCTGATTGTCAGAGATGCTTCCTAGCACCAAGAATCCAACCCTGAAGGTTTTTCTGGGGAGCAATGTGCAGCGTGTTGCGCTCTGCGGGGATGCTGCAGGGCCCCAGCAGCGCCCGTCCCGTCCCTCCCGGGCAGAGAGGTGCTTTGCGGCTCTGTCGCCTGGGCGTGCGGCCTCGTGCTGCTGCTGCTCTCCTGCTTGGCCCGTGCAACGCTTCCCGCTGTTTCCCGGTGCTGGTGGCTGTTGGGGAGGGGAGCAGAAAGCCGTCACGGCACTGCAGCACCCACAGACCTGCCGGGGAGCTCGTGCTCGCGCTGAGAACAAATCCCCCCCGTTTGGGTAGGAGTCACGCGTTTTTGCTTGTTGCCACTTGATTGCAGGCGAAAGGTGTTTGTGACTCTGCCGGAGCCTGGATGCAGGAGGGATCGAAAGGCACCTTCTGCCTCCTGGCAAGGGGACATGTCCCCGGCACCGCGTCCTGTGCCCTTAAACTGCAGCGGCCGCCCTTGAGCCTGATGGATGGAGGCGGCAGCGGCGGCGAAGCAGAGAGGACACGGAGCACTGATCCGCATCACTAGTTGCTTCCCTTCATTTTCTCTGGTCCTGCTTTACCTGCCGGCCCAGCCGGACTCGGCAGATGCTGATGCTGGGGAGATGCTTGGGGTGCTCGGGGCGCCGGGGCGTCCCTGCGTGGGGAGGGTCCCCAGGGTCCCGCAGCAGTCTGTGGGGGCGGCGGGGGTCAGCCCACAGCGGCAAATCGAGAACATTCTCCTGATCCCGTGCTTCGTCTCTGCCCTGTCTCTCTGCCGTGGAAGGCAGCCCTTCTGCCTTCAAACAGGTTCTATTATATGTAGAGCAAGCAAAAATGATGTGTTAAATACAGCCCGGGCTGAGGCTCTGAATCAAATCAATTCTTTTTTGATTCCCCGAGCTTTTGAATTTTCAGCCCTGCTGAAGAATTGTTAGCACAAGAATAGGGCTGGAGGAGCAATCCTTTCGGCTCGCTATTGACTCAATTATTTTGCCTCTTGATTTTCTATGAAGCGGGCCGCGCCGCCGCGCCGATATGCTGATTGCTAATGGCAGAGCATTGTTCAGCACCGTCTCCCAAGGCTCGGGGTGGAATACCTTCATCTCCCCGCTCGCTACGGGCTGCTTTTGGGACCTAGTTTTATTTTGATTGATGCAAACTGCAACGCACAGGGGGATGCGCAGAGCCGGCTTTTCACCCAGAGCTGCCCGGAGGACTCGGTTGGGCTCCAGGCTGCCCGTGCAGCAAAGGGTTACGGTTCTCGCCGGGGCTGGGCCGTCGGTGACCTTCCTCTGTCTGACCTACTAACGGCTGCGCTCCTGGGATGTTCCGGCGCTGCCGCACACGCGGATCGATAGGGCCAGCGCGGCATAAAGCGAGAGGTTGCATTTACACAGTGTCACGACTATCAATATTGACAGCTCGGCCGCGCGTCCTTCGGACCGGCGTGTGCTGTCAGCGCCGGGTTATTAATGCCCCAGTGGCCACCCATGCCCTGAGCCCGTGGTGCTGCCGGGGGGGTCGCCCAGGCAGCGATGCTGAGCCCAGCCGGGGTGCTGCATCCTCCAGGGTGCTCACCTCCCCTTAGCATCTCAGCTCGGGCATCCTTCGCGTGGGTGGGTAACCATCCTGCGTTACCCACCCGCTGCTGGGGCGGGGAGGGACAGGGGACAGGGGTGTGGAGTTTGGAGCCCGCAGCCTCCTTTGGGCTTGCTCTGTCAAGATAAAAGAGAGGGATTTCCCCCCCCATCAAAAGGCAGTGAAAGAACGGTAGGAAGCGCTTTGGATCTTTGGATGAAAGGGGCTGAGGAGGAGCAAAATTCTGCCTTGCTTTGAAGATGCAAAGCCCTGCATAAATCCTAAGCAGTTTTATAGGGGCTCAAATGCGCCGCAGGCTTTAAAAAGGCAAAAGTACGCACTGCCCCGTGCTTACTGGTCTTGCTGATGTTTACGTTGCCTCGGTGCCCACAACTCTTCAGGTGCAGGAGGTGACACAGCCCGGCCGTGAAGGGGGCTGCGGGGTCAGCACGGGGCTTTGGGGCTGGGGAAGGGGCACCAGTGCCCCAGCCGGGCTGGGGGTGGGGACGGGACAGCCCCTGCCCCGCTGGAGGGACGGGTGCGGGGGGAGCGCTGGGGCCGGTCGTGCGACGGGCACCTCTGCGAGATGGGCTGGGGGGTCCCCCGCGTCCTGGCTCCGGAGGGAGGTGGGCGAGCCGGCCTGCCATGCACGCTAAATAATTTTGATTCAAGCTTTCGCGTTGCGAGGCACGGTCAGACAGCTGCGTAAACACGTCCAAACAGAAAACCTCTGCTTTCCTGACGAGTGGGCTTCAAAAAGTCGGGTGCAAAGGAGAGGGGGGAGCCTGGGGGGGAGCATCCCCGCGGTGCAGCCCCGGCGAGGCGGGCGTGGATAAGCCCCTGGTTCCACCGCTACGGCCCCGGCTGCTGGGGAGGATGGGGAGGAGGGAGGGCTCCGGAGCAGCCGGCCGCGGGTGCGCGTGGCCGTTCTCAGCAGCGCTTGGAAACCCCCTCGGTGCAGAGCGCCCAGCGGGGGGAAGAGACCCCCGAATCGATGCGGAGTGATGGGTTCAGTCGGGCCCGTTTTCAAAGCTGTCAGGAGCCGCACGTGGAGTGCAGCGACCGGGCAGGAAAAATGGTTTTAATTCAGTCTCTTTTTTTGCGGAAAGCAGGACCCGGTGAGGGGCAGCTCCTGGCGCTGTTTCCCCCAGCAGAACAGTTTAATTCCTGAGCGGCTCTTCCCGCGGCTGGGCCCTGCGCCGGCGGCTGGCGCGGCCGCTGCGCACGAGGTGCCGATGCACGAGCCGGGGAAGCGAGGAGGCTCGTTTTATCCAATTTGCCAAACCACACGGTAGGCTTTTAAAAATTACAGTGTAAGAAATAACAGCCGCTGCCTCTCTCTCTCTTTTCCCATGGAGCGGCAGGCGGCAGCGCCATTCCCACCTTGTCCTGACTCCCGGCCAGCGCTGCCTTGGTCCTGTGGCAGCCCGGAGCTGGGGGCGAAGCTGTTGTGGCCTGTCGAGGTGCCCAGCGGGTTGGTGTGTCCTCGCAGGGCTTCGCCTCCCTCCCTGCCCTGGGACACGGCCAGCACCGGAGGAGGGAGCGGGGGCAGCGCTGGCCTGGGCACGGGGCTTTCCAGGACCGCGTGTGCATCCCCCGAAGGACGCGCTGGGGACCGGAGACCTTCGCCTGCACATCCCCCCGCTCCCGGTTGGCTTGAACGCCAGCCGGCTGCACACTTGCCATGTGAGAGCTCTTGAGGTCTCGGCCACTGCTGTGCTTCAGATCAGTGGAAAACAGAAGACTGAACGCTGGTGGGAAGCACAGCCCTGAGGTGGCTGCGGGGGCTGTCGCCCCGAATCAGCCGGTGGTGCCCACCCTGGCCCCTGGCCGCGGTGAGACCCCAGGCTGTATGGTGCGGGTGCACGCAGCGGGGCGAGCGGCCGCCCCCTGCCTGGGCGAGCGACAACCAGCGCTCACCGTGCCCTCGCCTGGTGCCACGGCACAGGCCAGCAGCAGCCGGCCTCCCCGGCCCTGCGGCCCCTGATCCCACCGCCGCGGCCGGCCAGGCTGAGCACGGTTCACCACCAGCCCTGGGGAAGTTCAGGCCGCTGTTAGTGTTTGGAGACGCCGCAAGTGATGATTTTGTAACTGCTCCCGAGTCGCTGCGGCTGGCTTGAGACGGGGTTTGTTCGGTTAATGCACGTTTCAGTCCTCATTGCCTTTTTAACCAGTTTTTAATCAGTAATTATTAGCGGGCAGGAGCAGTGCGCGGGCTCCTCTCGCTCCCAGGGCGAGTGCCGCCCAGTGCGTTACGGCAATCAGCACCCAGTGGCGGCAGCGGGGTGCGGGCTGGACACCGTCACCGGCTCTGCGCCGGGACCTCGGCTGGTCCCCGGGGCTGCGGGGCTGCGCTGGCCGCTCTGCAGGAGCGCAGCAGTGGGTGGGACCGTGCTCGAGCATCGCCAGCCCCCGTGTTTTAGCTGTTAATGTTGGTAAGATCGAGCTGGCCGCCCCGTCCGCTGCTGCCCGGGGGTAAAGCGGCTTCAAGGACTGGGCCCTTCTGCTCCCACCGAAAAGAAACTCCGATTTTCTTGGTGCACCCTGCAGACAAGAAATCACGGAGCAGTGGAAGCGAGCGGCCCGTGGGAGCCTGCGCCACTGCTAATTGCAGCCACTGCCGCGGAGGTAAATAGCCGGGAAATCGGCTGATTCAGAAGTGAAGTCAGGTAGCGGTGCCCTCTGCACGGGATGTCACAGTGTCTGTGCGCGGGAGCTGCCGGCAGCTGAAACCGCAGCCAGGCACCCTCGGAACGTGGAGCCTGCCGTCACTCTTCGTGTCTTACGATACTTAAAATAATCGAATGCAGAGTGGTGTAAATGGGCTTTGGGGTGGGGGGTCGTTACAAACAGGGTTTCAGCACTCGCTGCCTTCGGCCCCTGCGCTGGGTGGCGGCCAGGAACATGCCCACCGCAGGGATCAGTACCCTGCGGAACAAACCCCCTTTATTTTATTATTCTTTATTAATAATGAGGAGGCCCCTGTGAATAGCCATGAAAGGAAGTGCTTAAGCTCATAATTAATAAATGCTGGCTTGGGTTCTGCTGCCGAACTGCAGCCTGGAGATGCCCTATGGGGGATCCACGGCTCTGCCGAAACGGCGGCGGGTGCTCATGTCTGGGCCGGCGGTGCCGGGGAGGACCGGCTG
>VWZZ01004467.1:0-12500 GCA_013399095.1 Psophia crepitans | reverse complement strand
CTTGGGAAAAGCAGGTTTTAAATTAAAAAAATACCGCTAGACTGTTCCTTTGTAAGCTGTGCACGTCGGAGGGCGAAGATGCTGGTATGACGCCAGGAGAGCTGGAAGGGCCACCGCGCCTGCGGAGCGAGCCGAACAGCGTGTGCATCGCCTAACTCCCGCGGGCCAGCTCCGGCAGTTGGGCAAAAAGTCTAAAACTTCCTTTTTTTTTTTTTCTTCCATTTTTTCATAGAGAAACTGCCTTAGGCTGACTCCATCACAAAAATAGGTTTGTATTTCTCTTTCTTAATAGTTTATATGTAGTTAATGGAATTGTATTTACAGTATTTTTTTTTTTTTTCAGAATTCACAATTTCAAAAAACCTTATATCACCTCTTTCAACAAAAAAAAGCACTTATAGAAAAAGGACGCACAAAAAGTTTGTAGTCCTTGCCTTATTGCCGAAAATAGATAGAATTAGGTTAACGAAGACGCCACAAATGAAAAGAAGGGCTAGAGAACCTGCTGCTCACCCGTGCCCCCCGCGCCCTGCAAGGCCACCCCGAAACCGTGCCCGCCGCCGGCTCTGCTCCCCCCGCCGCCCTCGGCGGCTGCAGAGCCGGTACCGGCGGCTGACACTCCTGTCACCATCTCAGCATCCTTTAAGCAACAACGACTACATAAAACAGAAGGGAGAAGGAGGGGAGGTGGGAAAGAAAAACGAAAGAAACCCCTTAATATAAACAGTTACACTATGGTTAGGCTCTTGCTAGATACACAAAGAATTAGAACTATGTGGCTACGAGACTATGTCAAAATGCTACGAAAAAATGTGGTTTGGAGAGGTTTAAAAAGAGGGGGGGGAACCCATCAAGAAAATAAAACGAACGAGAAATGGATTTTATATACATACTTTTAAAAGCTGTTGTTTTTATAGTACAGCAGATTCATGAGATGATGAGAGAGATTTTAAACAACCCAAGTCCATCAAGTGCCACCTCCAGTTTGTTTGCGTTATCGGTGATGATGTAGTGCTCAAAGTCTGATGAGATCACCCAAACATGGGCCCGTTCAGAAACTTCGCCCCGTCTTGCCCGGACATCCAGAGAGACTCTGCGGGGAGGAGAAGGCAGAAACAGGACAGGGAGGAGAGCGAGAGTTAATTGAGGGCGATTGGGATTTTTAACCAAAAAACCAACCACCCCCAGTGTCTGCAAACGCTTTGCAAAGCCCCAGCTCGCTCTGATCCACACCGAGGGCGAACCCGGAGCCACCCGGCTGAAACGCGGAGGCTTTCCGGGGGCTGCTGCGGTGGCAAAGTGCGTTTCACCGATGTACTGCCCGTCCTTTCCAGCTCCGTGCCCCGAAGGCGGCCTGGCCGCTGAGCCCGGACTCAGGCAGGCAGCGCCTTCCCAGGCAGGCTGGGCTTAGCTGCGTGCTCGCCTGGCTCAGCAACAGTAAAGTGTGACTTGATATATTGGAAGGATGAGAACTGCTCCTCAGGCATCTGTTACGCCAGGAATTTACAAGACTTTGGTAAAATGAGTGTTTTCTAAAGTTACTTGAAAGGTAACAACTTTTACACGGGCACACCGCAGTGGTGGTGATTTATTTTATCACGGAGGCTTCAGCTTCTAACGCTCTGCTCCTGCCGGTGCTTAACGTTGAGATGGAAATAAATATTAGGGGACTGGCTCTGCGGGCAGCCGCTGGCAGGGCCGGCTGCGGCGAGGAGAGCACCCTGGCCACCCGTTTTTGGGGGTGACCGCCAAAGCCCAACGGCCGTGCCCAGGGCGAGGTCCCACCAGCACCCTGCAGGTCTGCGGGAACGGCCGGTCCCTGCCCTGGGGACCCACAGATTGGCCAAATCCATCCTCTACGGCTGCATCCTGCGCTGGGGAGCGGGTTCGCTGGGGCGGGCGAGGGACCAGATGCCTCGGGATGCGCCGCCGCAATAAAAATTTCAAACTCAGTGGTCCTTGAGGAATTAATGATAAGGCTCATTTCCTCCTCTCAAAATCTATTTGAATTAGCAATGAGCAACATTAAAAGCACTTTCTGTTTTTTAGTCATTAATGGTTTGAGTCTTAATACTGGCCAGTAAATGATGGTTACAGTTTGATGTGTTGTGGTAAGTGTAAAATGATTACGATATATTAATCTGATGAACGCTGCCTTCGCTGCAGCGTTATTAGCGTGGATTATGACGTTCTGCTTAGGTGTCCAGCCGGCGCTGTGTGCCCCCTCGTTATTACAAGGGCTGACGGCCCAGAAAACGTGGAGGGTTCTGACAAATTCATCTGTGAACACGCGCTGATACGTGCGAACAATAATGGGGATCAAAGCAGGAGTGCTTATGTCACTTCCTTCCTTCCCATAAGAAGTACGACTTGGTGGAGCCAATCGATGGCCGGAACAATTTCAGATGATCTGGGGTGTATGTGGGTAGGGGAAGAGTAAACAGAAACCCCCTTTATCCACGAGTATTTAGGGATAAATCTATTTTTATATAATTTAAAGCCTCCAAAGATTTTCCGCAGTTCTCAGCGCCTTGACTAACTGTAATTCTAATTTCATAGACGGATTTTGAACGTAAAGCATGTGACATTGATCAGGCAGCGCCGGGCAAAAGGCAGAGAGACAAAACCTGTCACATCCGTTACGTTTGTCTGCACGGACCAAGAGTCTGGAGGCAAATCTGTGCCATTCCAGGGGGTAACGGCGGGTCTTCCTTGGCTGACTTTTCTAATCTACTCTGTTCTTGGTGTACGAATATTTGTTTGCAAAGATGAATATGCCAAAGGCCAAAAAAATAAAATAAAAAATTTAAACATTTAATTAACTCGAGCTTAGTTCAAAGGGTAGGAAACTGGCAGCGATCCAAGGATGCATTACTCAGGTAATGTCTTTAATTTAATTTGCTTAGGTTTAATTTTTTTTCAATCTTGATAATTGCTCTATGGTTACTAGTTACAATGTTATCTTTTAGCTGTAATATTTGGTACAGCACTTAATTAAGAATGATGGTTTCTCCGTAATAAAGCAGTGGAGCTTGTCTATTTTTAGACCAGTGCGCCGGTAGCGGATCCATAGTCCCCATCGGGATGCTGTCAGCGGGCGCTTGGTCCCTTCCCCACAGGTTCCTGGGACCACCTTTTTTTCCTGCGGGGTTTTTGGCCTTTCACAGTATCACACTAAGTGTCATCAATACGAAAATATGACTTTTGGGGGGTTTAGCTCCCGATCTGTCTTCCAGTTTCCAACCCGTGAGATTGATTTGAATAACATAAATCACAGAAAGGAATGATTAAAGGCCAAGGAAAGACGAAATGAAGATAAAAATTAATTGTTCACTTAAAGTAAATATAGGGGAGATGGTAGTTTAGCACAAAGTACAAATGGTATATACTGTAATACCTCCAAGTGAGATGGCAACCAACCATGTGTAACGTTTCAATGGTATCCATTTGTAAAAGCCGTTGCAATCAAAGGTCCCTAAAATTGTACAATTGTTAAGTTCATCAGTGCTCTATACATGGGAACAGATGATTATTAATTTTGGCAAGAAATTATCAAAGGACTTGAAAGACTGTGTTGCCAGCATGAACAGGTATTTCTGAGAGCTGTTCTGGTCACCATCGACTCGGTGTGCTGAACCCTACGTTACCTTTCCAAGACCATTATCTTCTCATTCCCCCAGTTGCAAAAATAAAATTTGGGTTTCCCCTTCTTTATTTTTAAACCAGGGTTAGTAAATGGAGAGTGTTAAATAAATATGGATGTAAAAAAAAGCTAGGGGATTCTTTGCAGTTATTGGGGGAAATTAAGAGGCTGCCAATCTGCGAGTCAGACACAAAATCCTTCTTTGGAGAAGTGTAAGTGCGGACAAACCCGGATACCCGGGCTCGCGCCTCGCATCCCGTTACTTGAAAAACCGGGATGCTGCTGAGGCCGAAATGCCCAAGGTTTCAAGAACGAACAGGTCTTTAGGTGAAAAATGGAAATAAGAGGGGTTGTAATTGGTGAGAGATGGCAGTTCAAACTGACGGAGCTCTGAGCAGAGCCGTGACACTTGGCGTTTGGTACTAGCATTGATCCGAAGGGATTGTCAAGTCCCTGGAGTGACGACGGGAGGGACAGGACCGGGACGGGAATTGACCACAAGGGCACACATGGAGGCAGCAGGTTTTTGTCTTTAAAAAGACAATAAAAATAACAGTTTAGGGACTTTGTCCGCACTGCGTTCCTGCTCCCCCACTCATCCAATTCGGTAAGAGAGTGAAATTCTGGGCTGGGTTGAGGGATCTGGGGGGAGCCCTCTGCACTTTGCCGTGTTTATCGTACAAGAGGGAAAAAAAAATCTCATTGTTTTACTGAAGAAAAAACAACAAAAAGGAAAACAACTTTAGTTGCAGTTTTTCTGTTTGGGAGACTGACAGCCACCAAAGAGGCCCAACCACATTCATGCTAACACACACAGGTAAAACAGCGCGATCTGAAAACCAGCATGCAGCTTTGTTAAGCAAATCTCATTGCCCGTCATTAGTGAGATTGCACAGACCCACGCAGCGTTAAAGAGGAACTTCTCCAGCGACGTGACAACAAAACGGAAGCGACTTGCTTGTAACCCGCAGATCTGACGGACTGTCAGCGACACCGTCACCGGCTGGAAGCGACCCAGGAGGTCAGCAAACGCCAGCGTGGTCCTGCCATGGTCCCCTACTGACAGGGATGGGCGGTGGGGAGTGGGACAGCCCCGTGGCAGGATGGCTGTCCCCTCGGGGGTGCCTGTGGGCAACCCTGGGGTCCTGCTGGCTGGATTAACGAGCCGGCTTTTGCTCGTTTAGGGGTGGCAGGGACTGGCGGGTTGTCTGCAAATGGGCGCATCAGCCGGGATGGGTGGCTGGGCTGACAGAAAGCCTCTATAGATAAGCAGCAACTTTAAAGCCCATAATTACTAAGTATTTCCTTTTGAAATGTGTCACGTCTGGACTGCAGAAGGCTCCAGGCGAGCGTTTCCAGCCGAGTTGGTACCTGGAGCGGCACAGCCCGCTGGCAGCTCCAGCGGGTTGGGCGCAGCTCTAGCAGGCTACGGCAGCAAGGCGCCACGCTCGCCGTCAGGTCATAATTAACCAAAAAACCCAACAGAACCCCCCCACAATGTCATTAAACAATGAAAAATCCCCCCTCGACCGAGAAGCGGGGGCGGCGGCTCTGGCGCTGCCGTGCGCGGTACTTACGGCGATCCCGTGGCCGAAGCCGGAGCCCGGCTGCGGGCTGGCGGCGCTTATGTAGTTACCCACGCCGGAGTCCTGGCTGGCCGTGCCGTAGAGGTCCGCGACGGGCCCTGGGCTGTTGGCCCCGGGGAAGCCTCCGGGTCGGGCTGGGTTGGAGCCTGCCGGGGAAGCGGGTGCGCCAAAATTCGGTTGAGCACTGTAGCTATTCAAGACTGGTGTGCAGAGAATAAAGCTGGGTATGAGGCCAGACGCCGGGCATGCACCGTTATTACAAAGCCAAACACCAGAATAAACAGCCTAGGCCCAACTTCTAACACTTAACCAAGGCCATGCGATAGGAGAGCAAGTACTGGATAAGAGTCAGCCCGTACTACTACGAAGCTTAGAGCTCCAAAAATATAGATATGGATATATATAAAAAAAAAAGAACAATCATTCAACACACTACTGCAACCAGAGACTGGAGGTGCTCATTTTCACCAAATTATCACAAAATATAATAGATATTTTTCAACATCTGACTTGATGCTCATGCAGTAGTAACAAGTTCTCTAGGTCTGGGCACGCCGAGACAGCATTCACATCCCATGCAAACTACAAAGGAACTAGTTTGAGACTACACATTGTGGTAATATTGATATTAAAATGTTGACAGCAAATAACTTCAATCACATCTAGTAAAATTGTTTTTGGATCCATTCGATACTTTTGAAAAAAAACCCGCCCTTTCAAATCAGTAAGCTGTAGAAATAATTCAATAGTTGATTTTTTTTTCTTTAAATGGTATGGAATGAAACAGTTTGGATTTTTTTTTTTTTAAATATGACCAAGGAGAGTGTTGTTTTATTTTTTTTTTTTTCCTTTTGATTTGGAGAGCGAAGACGTACCTTCGTCTCCAAAACCATGCTTGGGACATCAACCAAAATTAAACAAATAAATAAAGATCAAAAGCAAAAAAGAATTCCAGAGGGTGTATGACAACTCACCTCCTAATGTGGAAATAAAAGAAAATTTTATTTTTTTCCTCCCTTTAAATTTCTTTTTGAGACAGAAAAACAATGTAAATAAGAATGGTACTAAAGAATAAGTTTAGATATTAAAGCATGTTAGATGATCAGGCTTCTGGCATTTCTCACAGTTGCTCTTGGATGTAGAATTTATGAGTAAGAAGTTTCAATGCAAAAGAAAAGTTAGCGGACTAGGAGGAGCTGGATGGAAATGGCTTGCGGGAAGCTGGAGCTACGCCTGAGCGGTACCTGCAAGGTCCTTCGGAGCACGTGGGACTTGCCTGCCCACACCAACTAGTGTCCCACCGCACCCCTGCTGCGTGCAGGTACCAGCAGCGCTGAGACGCGCTGCAGACTGCTAACGGCTGGCCTGGAGCCTCCCGGTTACTGGGGCTGAACACGCTGTTGCACGCGTGCCCAGGGATGGGACAAGCGCAGCGGTGACGGACACCGCCACCTTCCTTGGGAGACACCCAGCTGGGAGCTGCTGCCCGGCTCTGCAGGTATCATGGAATCATTGAATCATAAAGGTTGGAAAAGACTTCTAAGATCAACAAGGCCAGTCGTCAACCCAAGACCACCATGTCTACTAAGGTACAGTATCAGTAGAACCAGGCACCGACCCGCGGCAAACCCCATCACCTCCACGTTCAAGGCTGCGCCAAGCTCTCTTCAGCCCTTTCCTCCGGCTGCAACTTCCTGCGTATCTTCATTAAGCACTAAAAAGGGTTTGTAGAGTTTGATAGCCCGCAGTAACGCTCTGCCACTAGCCCACAGGTCGGAGCCACACAGACCGACCGTGGGGTTTCACTGGGATGGAAACCAGCCCGGGAACAAGCCCTGCTCGCTTGCCAAGGGCAGCCCAAGGGAAAGCGTTGGCAGCACCTCACGTGGGCTACGGTGGGCTCAGCCTGGATCTGCTGCTGGGCCACCAGCTCTCCTGCCCTGGCCCCTTCGCCCTGCACCGCCCTCCCAAGAGGTCCCATTTCTCAGACGAATGAATTAACTGGACAAAGAACAGTCCACCCAGCAGCTGTCGGCTCTGCAGTGACAGGAAAGTACATTTCACAAAATAAATGATTTAATGCAGCTCTGAACTGGTAGCAGGGGAAAGTAAGTAGGACATCTAAACGAGCAAGTTAAAAGAAATAAGGCATGAGAGAGTAAACAGATTTTGGAATTCACTGGCAAACAAAGCGCCTCTTTTATTATTAAAGATTAAATGTCAAGATAACATTTGGCCTTCTCACTCATGAAGAAAAATATCCAGCTGAGATGTTCAAAGCCCTTTATTACTGTAAGTTAGCACTTTTCCCCCTTTTCTTCCTTCTGGTTCAATAAAATGGATGTGTTTTACTGCCAAGGCACACGGAAAACCCCGGTGGCCGGTCTGAGCAAAGGCAGGCGCACGGCAGAGGGATGTGGCAAGGCAAGGGGGGAGCCTGTCACTAAAATACTCCTGGCAACCCCCTACCCACAGCAGGGCCAGGAGAGCCCATCGCACCGCCACCGCCCCAGGGCTGGGAGCAGGGACAGGCCCTGACCCCAAGCACCTGCCCCCGCTACGCCCAGAGCCACCCGGCCCCGTGTCCCCACGGGGAGGAGCAGCACACGCCGTGTGCTGACGAGCCGTGGCCATGCCGTGCCTATCAGGACAGACAGACAGACGCCGTGGCATCCAGAGGGAGAGTTCTGCGTCATTGACCTGCAACCACGGGACCGTGGCAAGGCTGACAAGGGGACATGCTTTGCCACGTCCTGAAACCTTGCAAAGAGAACAGCAAACGGAGACTGAGGAGCCCGAAAGGGATGCTCTGTCCCCCCAGACGTCCCACCCTGGCCACTCAGTTACATGGCTCAGACAACTGGAAATACTGGCCTTCATCCATGCAGAGAGAGCTGGCAACTGGTTACTCAAAAGTCCTTCTGATTCTGGGTGTGTAATGTAAGAAAAAGGTAATTTTCCATCTACCAGACATCAGCTGAACACTCCACGCTGCCCACACCAAAGACACTGCCGCTCCATGGCCCGGGAACTGCCGCGCAGAGCCTGGGATGCCCCGGCACTGCTCCGCGCCGCCTGCTGACCAGCTGCCCGGGACACCGTGGAAAGGGCTGGAAGCTTTTACAGAGCTGACGCTTTGCTCCAGACCCAACAAAATGAAAAAGAAAAGCTCTCATCATCACTAGGAGGCTAAGCGCTGCTCCGAAAGCTGCATTTTAACGATTCGCTCAGCCGTGGTGAGTCGTTAAATATTTGTCTTCCCACAATAGGTGCACGTAAGCTCCCCGGGAGCCAGAGGCACTTTCACCATCGCTTTGCAAGAACAGCAAAGGGACCTTGAACACCTCTCCCAACACGCAAAACGCGATGCGTTCTGGTAAGAAGTACCTGGAAACAGATTTGTTTTACACAAACCTGGAATAACTTGAGATTAAAATGAAGCAGGAAGAAACGCTCCCAAATCCTCCAGGCTCTGCATACTGTCCCAGTCCTCAAAGAAAAATTAAGGCTCTTTGGAGACGTGTATCTTTATGGCAAAGTTCCCGATGCTGGCTCAGCCGCCGCAGGAGGCAGAAGCTGTCCAGGAGCCTCGGCCGCTGTGAGCTGCAGCAATTGCAGAGCACTAAGATTAATGTCTGGCAGGCTGGAAGGAACCTGAGACTCTTCCGTGGCTACCAACATCCTGTGGTCAGACCGGGAAATAATTAAGGGCAGCAGTTCAGAAGCACGGTGCTGAAAAGCTGTCAGGGGATTATACTGGCCCGGGGAGGGGAGGGAACCACCGACCATTTCTTGATGCCAGTCAACGGAGACCCAGTAGCAAAGCCTGACCTGTGCTGCTGGTCCCAGCAGCGGTACTGGCCGAGCTGACCAAGTCTCGCCTGACTTGGATTCGCCAGAAGACTTTGCCGACCCATGTGCCATTGCCTGGGGTTGGCAGGGCCATCTCCTCCCCTTCCAAGGACTGCCAGCACCCAGGAAGTCCTGGCAGTCAATGTGCCCGTTTCCAACACACTGCAAAGTGTTCAGGTCCAATTTACCAACCCATCCTGCACCGGACGTTTTCACAGCTCTGAGACTGTGGCTAAGTGCCTCCAACTCAAGGGTTTCCTCTGCACATAATTTACAATCCCAAGCGTCACCAGGAAGCCCTGGGATAGATCAAGGTCAGGAGAGATGTGGAGAAGATTAGATGTGTCTGTAAGTCACAGCTAACCAACTTTTATCTTCTCCAGCCCCAACGATCCCCCATCCCCTGGGTTACAGCAGCTCCTTCCTATGCCTACAGAGATCAAGAGACAGCAGCCAGAGATGTGGCAGTGATGGGAACAAGGAAGTTTCATGTCTTCTTTGCATCACTTTGAATCTGCTGTGCTTTTTCTCACAGAAAAGGCTCTGAGCCTGTGAATTTTGATCAGTAAGTGAACATTTGCCTGCAGGTCAGAGGGACAGGCTTTGAGAAGCCTTGGGATCTACCCTGCTCAGTGCCTGGGGAGTGCTGAAAAGCCACAAGGGAAAGCGAGATGAGGCATGAGATGCTGAAGCAAACAAGGGTTCAAAAAGCAGTCCCAGAACAGGCTATTTTTAATGCAGAATATAGGCAATGGTGGATTTGGCATCTGCTGTGTGTGGCTGGCACAGCAAGAGCCAGACCTTGTCTGAAGGGGCTGCTGGGTGAGCCATGACAGACGCTGGTACCATCTCCATCTTCCAGAGGTGATGGGATGAGACAGAAATGCCACTGCTGACAAGGATGGAAAGAGATAAAACGACCTTAGACTCGGTGCCTTGCCACGAGCCACTGCCAGCGTTTAGTATTTACAGCGGCCAGGCCTTGCTATGGCGCAGGCCAGGGTTTGCTGTACGTCCCTGCTGCAGCATGTGCCTGCACGCACGGTCTCATCTCAGGGACATGTTTGGTGCAACCATGCATGGTCACTGCCCCTCTTCCCCGCCCAACCCGCATCTCCTCAAAGGAGACTACTGAAAAGTCTTTCTGCTAAAATAAATACGAATTTGGGGAGCATTTTAGAATGCATCCATAACCTCAAGCCAGCGCTATCAAGCAAGGCTATTTTATTACTACCTCACCCCGGTGTACTTCAGCAGAGCCGTCTCTGCCCACTTGTACCATGTGTGTAAGATGCTTCTCAGTGCAACGCTCAGAGAGGTGATTTACGCCGAGGAGCCGAGAACTGGAGCCTGACAGGCACCTGGCCGCCCGGGCGCGCGCGGGGCAGGGGGTCGGTGCTGGGCACAGGCACGGAGCTGGCTGGAGCTCGCTTATCAAGCGCCTTCTCCTGCAAACTGCCATGTTAACACTGACCCTGCTCGTACATTCAGCCCCATCCAACAAGAAAGGTCATCACTGAAAGACAAACTCTCTTTCGATGAACTCTTGAGCAATTTCTAAGTCGGGATTCATTATGACATTTGCCGCAGCGAATGGCGGACTACACTAACGAGGATCCAAACGCCTCGCTGGGGGGGTGCAGAGAGTAAAGCCCAACAAGTTGGATGCTGAAATCTCGCCCAAATAAACACAATTCAACCATGAACAGTGAAGGGAAAGAGGGAGGGAAAGGGAGAAGAAACGTAAATATCTTGACATTACTGTCCTACAAGGAGAGCTTGCATGGTGCTGAGCTGACAATCAGTCCCTCAGGGCTTAGTAAATTAGATGTGATGACAAAGCAACACTTTTAAGTGCCACTAAAGTACGCTGTGTTTCAAAGGAAACCAGCGAAATACGTACTGAGGTGTAAGACAGGCACTGCACGGGGATCGCTGTCCCCCGCGCACAGCCCGCACAGAGCATCTGGTGACAACACTTTTCCCTCTCCTACATCACCAAACCCCAAAGAATCAAACACTACTGGGGGGGTGGGGACCGGCTCCTACAGCAGTCCCTTCGCCATTAACTACTGTGATTTTGCTTTTTTTAAAACATGTAACAAATATGAATATTTCATTAGTAAAAAAAGAAAGGTGAAGAACGGTGCAAAACACCCTTGGAGAAACCTGTGGTTGCCTTCCCAGCCATGGCACAGAGGCAAGAAAAACCTCAAGTTTGAAAGAAACCACCACATGATTTAATGGATTTCCTCTTCGAGAAGAGGCAGGATACTTCAGGATGAGATATAGCGCCCTGTTATCACAGCCAGAAATACATTTTGCACTTGAGAGAGCAGCTGAGAGCAGAACGGAGCCGGCTGGAGCCGCACCAGCTTCTTCCCACCCGCAGGTGCCCACGTCCCCTGCCTGCACCCCGCAGAGCCACGTCTGCGGGTCCCGCTGGGACCCGCTGGCTGCGCACGCTCGCCCCAGAGCGTGCATCGGTCAGTAGTGAGCCAATGCTCCCGGAGACCCGTCTCATGACCCTCGACTGCTGCCTGCACCTCCCGGAGCGGGGCCCTTGGCCCTGGGTGAGCAGGCTGGGCGCCTGCTGATGGAGGTGCTCCCCCCACAACACACATCCTGTCATCTCACGCCACGAGGGGAACACGGAGACATGTACCAAGAATGAACTATTCCCCTGTAAACACGCACGCTTTACGCATCAGGCTATCGGTTTAGTTTTCTCAAGCAGAGCAAATGGACGAGGCCGCCGGGCCAGAGGCCGAGGCAGGGCGCAGGCGGGCAGCAGGGCTCCCACTGCGCGCCCAGCGGCACGAGGGCTGGGAGAGCTCTGCCCCAAGAGGGGCTGCCCTTCCTCTGTGCTCCTCGACTTCTACAGCAGCTCCTTCTCATCGGAAATTCACTTTTAATCTCATGCCAAGCATTTTCTACACCCAGTGCCGGTCATCTCCAGCACTTCTTTCCTTTGAGGTCCTCCCCGCTCCTGCTTTGTCCCCCCGGCCCCGGGGCGGCTTCCCGTACAAACAGGCTTCCTGACAACTTGTTGATCCAGCGCTCTAATTTCTGGATGACTCTCTCATCTACCATAAACAGCCACGCACAATTTGGCAGGCATTGCTACCATCAGTGTTTATGATAATAACTACACGTGCTTGAAAGCAGCAGGAAATTTTCAATATAACTATCATTAAGACAAAATGCTTTAAATCAAAGCCATTACCCACTACCAAGACTCAAAGCTCACAAGATTAGGCTGTTTTTCTCTCTTTATGAAAAATTCATGTAACATGCTGCAAACATCATCTTCCGGCTCGAAGGAGTAAAGGGTACAATAGCATGGCACGCTGCCCACAGGGACGGGAACGGGCAGGGACAGGGGGTACCGGGCGGGGAGGGGCCGCTCGGCAGCAGCC
>VWZZ01004466.1:217177-304811 GCA_013399095.1 Psophia crepitans | reverse complement strand
TTCTATTCTATTCTATCCTGCTCTCAGTTTTAATATTCAATAACTCCAGCACATCACAGTAATCAAGAAGTTGCAAGAAAAAATAATTCTGCTCAGGTTTCACAGCTCTGGACTGAGGGATATACAGAAAACCCATTTATTAAAGTCCTACACAATAAGGAAATTAAGATGTCTAACTAGACTTTCATCATCACAAAGACAAAAAATCACCTGAACCTAAGGTGACTCCCATTGTCCCGTTTACAAGTTTCTTTTTCAAAGTGCAGAAAGTTTAGAGACATTTGGTGAACCATTTATAATGATAGGTTTAATATACAGAAACAGCACTTTTTTTTTCAGTCTCCAAAAAATTTTGGAAATGATGATCCATCCCTCATTAACTTGTCAAATTGGCAAGCTGCTCTATAGAGCAGAAAGAAGCCTTGTTTTCTATGTATGCCTCTGACTATCTGTAGTTTCTATCCCTGTAACTTTAGTTCTTCCCAAATATTCTCCCTTATCTCTTTCATGGTGATAATATCATTATAAAATTGAAACCTCAGCAGTTGTACAAATAGCTAAAAAATTCCTCAAATATCTCTTTCACCAAATAAATGTTTAAGCGAGCAAAGGCTGGGGCTCTCTTCCCTGTCCTCAATGTTTATAAACCTTTTAGAAGGAGTGTCTTCTGAAGGGATTGGTTAAGCAGGAAGATATTAAAACTGCTAGATAAGAAATGCTCCATGCCTCCAAATACTAACTCAAATTTATTACGCAGACAAATACTCCACAAGATTTTAATTAAGACATTGAACATGAATTCAAAGAGGAACCAGGGAAACCAAATCCGTTATTGCCGACAGCAACATTATCTAAATTCAGTGTCCTGCAAGCAAAGCATGAGAAAAGCTTATTTTCAAGGCGCAAGACAATAAAGTGGAATTTGTGCTGTACTCGCTGTTCTGGAATTACACTTTCAAAAGCAGCACTATGATTTACTTGACTTTGTTGCTCAGTGTAGTCAAAATTGGAGACAGAGCAACTATGTTTGGTTTTCAGTACACCTTACATTTTCTTGAGTGAATTTATGATTTTCATTAGCAACATGGTAATCAAAGACTTTATAGAGATAGAGAAATACATATACCTGTCTCGACCAAATACAACCTATGGCTGCTTCCAGATAAAAATTACACTTTTCTTGTTGTGTGATTTTCATATTGGAAACATCTTGCCCATTGTAGAACTATTTGCATTAAAAGTCAAGTGTTTCTTTCTCAATATGTAACCATGTTTATACTTGGTGATCAAAAATAATCTGTTTTAGTTGAATCAGATTATCACACATAGAATATAACACATCACTAAAGATCTAGAAAGGTGCTCTCTCCATACTGCAAAAACCTCAAAATAGGCTCTCTACAAATACTTGAAAGGAGGTTTTAGCGAGGAGGTTGTCGATCTCTTCTTCCAAGTAGCAAGCAACAGGACAAGAGGGAATGGCCTCAAGTTGCATCAGGGCAGGTTTAGGTTGGATATTAGGAAAACTTCTTCATGGAAAGAGTAGTGAGGCATTGGAATGGACTGCCCAGAGAGGTGGTTGAATCGCCGTCCATGGAAACGTTCAAATAACGCATAGACGTGGTACTCCAGGACACGGTCTAGTAGGCATGGTGGTGTTAGGTTGACGGTTGGACTTGATGATCTCAGAGGTCCTTTCCAACCTTAGTGATTCTATGATTCTAGGCAGAAAGGTTTTCTAACTTAAAATCTACTATGCACTGACAATTTACACCTTGGGTACACTAACTCACTTGAATTTTAACTGAGCTATTCTGTTCTGGAAACATGCACAGAAGTATTACACCATCAAGGCAGGTTCTTTTTAAAGTACTTTAAAGCAGGCATTCACATTCTCCCCCCAGCTTTTCTGGTCATAGCTTTGGTCCTCTCCATGTACATAACCCACTTACACAGCTTGCCCCAAGTCCCTGTGTTCAGGGATATTCTACGTGCAAGTGGGAGGGAATCAAGTACTTTAAGACAGGTCACAATTGTGTCTTTATAGATGAGCCCAGGATTTCTGCTAAGCAGCCTATTAATGCTGAGCAATCATTTAATTTAACAGCTGTTCAAAAAAAGTTACCTAATTAGTGACTTTACCAATGGCCTATATATCTTTTACCAATCCGTTTGCAATAAGGTGAATTTGCAATGATTGATGGAATACCAAGAGACAAATCTAAACTGATCAATAGAAAAGACAGGAAATCAGCAAAAGAGGTATGGTACTAATTCTGAGGACAAGAGTCAGGACTGTGTGCCGCCAAATCCCTGAAATACAATAAATAATCCTTTAGAAAGATCATAAAAGAGAGAACTGCAAAATATGAAATAGGAAATGAATAAGGCATGACTAAAACTTTTAGAAGTAGCTCCACATGAATTCTCCCCATATTTAGGTTATGGCCTCAGAAGGAAAAATTTCAATATTTAAAGCATTAAGTACCAATAAACTATGGTTTGGCAACATGATATATTAAAAGACTGTCACATACAAGTCAAAATTATTTCAAACTCTGTAAAAAGATGAATCCATGAATAAAAGCAAGGAGCTATTAACCAAATGAAATAACAATTAGGCCTAAGTCTTACAGGACTTCAGAAAAAAAAAAGTCCAATTATTTTCACAGCAACATGTATTTAAGTTTTACACAACTTACACAGAAAAACTAGTAAACAAATCAAATAAACCTTTTTTTTCATGAGAGATACTCATTTGTGTTCAGTCACAGCACCCTCCGTGAGAACTTCTGGAAGTCTGTACTCAACTTGGTTGGAGAGATGCCACTTCTGAGGAACCGGAAGCTAAAACCAAACTTAATTCCTTCCTCCTTGCAGTACAAACATAATAGAAGCCACAAAGATCAGCTCTAGCTGGCACGATCCTACTTGTCACATTCGAAGCACTGGGAGAGCACGAGCTTTCATGTTCTTCACTGCAGTAAAACAGCAGCAGCAGAGGAACTTCTACATCTCTTTCGATCACTGTGCTTCCTCGCACACAATAACAGAGAAGAAAACACTGGGGTTTTGTGGTTTTCTTTTTTTTTTTTTTTTGTTAATTTAAATTGGAAAAACGGAGAAAGAGATATTTTTCTAAAACGCAGAAGCCAGGTTATAAATACTTTCTCAGTTTTTTCTGTAGTAGAATTAAATCTTTGTAATGAAGTTCCCAAACATCTTCACTGTGTTCACATTTCCGCATTTTTAATCTGTCACCATAGCTTGCAGACCACATTTTGCAGCCCTAAAGTAGACATGCACAGGCTACTATTTTCTTCCTTCTTCAAAACAGTAATTCAGGCAGCTTATTTTAAGGAGGTGTCAAGGGACACATCTATTTTTTTTTCTAACTCAACCTTATTTAGCATTACTATTGCTATTCTGATTATCATCGTTATTTATTTTCTTGTAACTGTGACAACCAGCTTTCAGCCTCCATACCACTATTCTACAAAATTGCTGTTTCATCTCCACCCAATCCCAAGACTTTACCAGGGAAATAACAACAGCATTATGGTAGACCTGTCCTGCCCCTAATGTGCAGTGAGCTGGACAGATTTTCTACTGTCCTGGGCTTCCACTGCCACAGTTCCACACCTAAAAGAAACCTGTCCTAAAAAAAAATAGCTCTGCTTTCATATTTTCTTCAACCACAGTACTCCAAGGGACAGTAAATGCATGGAAGGTCAACAGCTGTTATTGACAGAATGAAATATTCTCTAAAGAAGGTCTAGTTGCTTTCTTCTTGGGCAACAATGACAAAATATTTATAATTGTGTCTACCATTCCTTTCATCAGAAAATAAGCTGAAAAACCCACATGCATGCACACACATACATAACAGAAAAATTAATCTCCTCACACGCTTTCAGTATTTTCACAGACAGATCATAGAATTTCAGAGCCGAGCACACAGCTTACACTGGTCTTCACCTTGGAGATCAACATTACAATCTCTGTAACCAACCACTTTAATCCTTAAACTGCCTGTAAACTAATTAAGGCTTCTCCATTTCCTAAACACTAAAAGAGACGTAGAACCATCATTTAGTAATGGAGATTTACACATTGCAAAAAATTCTCAGCTTGCTAAATAAGAACAGCATTTGACCTACAGGGAGAGTCACTTAAATTTGGCAAATCCCTGTTGCTATATTCCCATTTCAAGGTGCTACACAATAGCCTTCATACAGGTGCCCATCTGCCTTAATCCACAAACTTTTTGATTTTTCTAAAATCCTGCTTCAAATGGAGAGTTAAATAAGGAATCTGTGGTTCAAAGACGGAAAACTAGTACTGAAGAAATCCCAGAACATTTGGAAAAATATGTTAAGATATTTTAGGTCAGCAGCAAATAATTCTTTATTGATAAGCTGTTTTAAATGATTATCCAGTCAGGTAAAATAATGTTTTAATTCGAACGCTCATAGAAGAGCCAAAGAGCTACCACTGAGAAGAAAAGAGAAAAAAACCTAATCTTTTCTGAAAATACAACGGAGCTGGGAAATGTTTCAGAACTCCCTTCATCCACTGTACTAAGGCTGGCCAGCAAACATTCACAGACTTACTACCACAACCTAGCAAAAGGACAGTCCTTGTCTGAAGTCCTTGCTTCAGAATCCTGAAGCGTTCTTAGTGCACAGTCCAGAAACCCAATCCATGCGTCATCTGACTGCTGCTCCTTTTGATCTAAATACCCAACATTTAGAGAAGAAATCCTGCCTTCCATCTTCAGTCTATGTAGTACTGCAAATAGCTCTCAAACCTTGCTGTGACAAGTGCAGTTTTGGGCAGCTTATTATTACCTTATTATTGTTAACACTCAAGCTATTTAGATATTGCCAATTACAGGCATAGCTAATTGAAGCTATTATTTTAGATTTGGCAACATGACACTGGTCAGGACACAGGGTGAAAGTGGCTTTAGTGCCTCCCTTCCTGCTGCTGTAAACAGAGGTTCAAAAAGAAAAAAAGAATTTATTTTCCTTCCTGCATAGTTCAACAGCTGCATTTTGGATAACCCTGTATCATTTGAGACAAATGGTAGAAGCTCATATTAATGCATTAACTTTTGTCTTCCAAGAAAACACATAAAAACTATCAGAATCTGAATTTCTAACTCTCAAAAAGCAAGTTCTATCAATCTTTGCATCTACACACTGTCAGTTGAAAAATGCTAAAAATTACACGGATACGAAGACTTCCGGGATATAGATAAATAAGAGCTTGAGGAACTTTCACCATGAAATATTTGAAGCAAGATCCTGAAAAAGACACAGGCAGACAAAGAGTTTATAGTTTCCACTCCTAGTAACACAACCCTTAGATAGAAGCAGGCATTCGCAATGGGTTACTTCCATCGTAGTCGTAATATAAGCGTCCTATCCCTTTCAAATTGTTGTGCTTTACCTCCACTGGCAGCTAAAACAACCACACAGCTGTTTGCTCACTCCCACCACAGGGGGATAGGGGAGAGAATCAAAAAGAAAGAAACAAGTAAAACTTGTGGGTTGAGATAAAGACAGTTTAATAGGACAGAAAAGGAAAATAATGATGATAATGATGACAATAGTAATAATAATAATAGAAAATACAAAACAAGTGATACACAGCACTACTGCTCACCAACCGAATCAAAAGCTCAGCTAGTTCGTATGCTGAACCTCCTCCTGGCTCACTCCCTTGTTACATGCAGAGCATGATGTCATATAGTATGAAATGTCCCTTTGGCCAGTTGGGGTCAGCTGTCCTGGCTGTGTCCCCTCCCAGCTTCTTCTGCATGCCCAGTCTTCCCGTTGGCAGAGCAGGATGAGAAGCCGAAAATTCCTTGACTGCTTGGCAACAACTAAAACATCAGTGTGTTATCAACATGATTCTCATCCTAAATCCACTGTAGCATTACACCAGTGACTAGAAAGAAAATTACCTCTATCTCAGCCAAAACCAGCATACAAATACACTAGTTTTGCTGCATCTGAGAGTAAGTTCAATAGTTCATGGAAAATGTCAACGCATTAAGTATATTAAAACCCTTTTCTCCTTAATATACGCTAATATGATGACAAAAACCCTGAACTGCCTTTTCTATCCTGAGTTTCTGTCAAGTCCAGTTCAAGTTTAATCACCTTATTTTCAAATAGGCTAAGCATAAGTTACAATATATCTTAGGCTAAAAGCCTGCATTTTACAGCTCTTCTTTCAGTGAAAAGATGTTTAGAAACTAGAGTAAAAGGACATTTGAAGCTTTCTAGAACATCAAAATGTAGGATGAAAGAACAAAGTCTTAGAGGATCCTCTTCAGATTCTATCACTTTCTCTTTCAACCACGAAGCTCATTTCTCTAAGACACATCTATTTAAATAAGCTACTAGGCAACTACGAAACTAATAAAGCCTGGTTTCCTACTGGTTTGTATTCCTTTGCCCTTAAAAAGCCTCACTCACCGTAGCAGATGCAAACCTTTGTGCTATGTCACATAACTTGTGTGCAAGAGAGAAGAAATGTCAGATCTCACCTGGACCCACAGATGGTTGTGAGCTTCCTGTAACATGCATGACACCTGGTCACCTGCTTGCTATCAAACAGAATACCTAATAACTGAAATCTCTAACAAGCTCAATAGAGGACAGAACAGTGGCCCAGTAAAAAATTCAACGAATCAAGGGTTCTAGAGGATGGACACAGTAATTCTTCAAGTAGTACAGGTTTTTAAAAATTCAGAAGAAGGACAGATGTGTTCAGTAACAGTATTATCAAAAAATAATAAAGAATATATAAGGTGTAATCATTAACAGTTTGATTTCCTGAGTTGCTGGCGATGGTGGGGGAAGCAAAAGAAAACATTAACATCTTTCAGTTGGGAGGTGAAAAAAGCCAGCAGTCGTGTGGTTAAAAGATGGACAACTGAGGTTGCTGCTGGAGATACTGACTGTACAGGAGTAGGAAATGGCAGGAAGACAGTAATTCAGACAGGGTGGGTAAGTAAAACACAGTAGACATTACATGGAAGAAGATTAAAATATTGTATATCAGTATTATCTTGAACAGTCTACCTATGATTTTCCTTCTTGGACAGTATATGCTGCTTTAAAGAACAGAAAGATCTGATGCTACGCCTTCACATGTGGTTTTCCACATACACAGATGACAAGATTTCACTTTCTCTAAAGATGAGCTTTGTTTCTAATTGGAGTATCATTTTTACTCAGTCACCATTTCCTGTATCACGCTGCATTTCTTTATGATATCACTGTGCTCCTCCCAGCATGTTAAATATATGTTGTTTAAGATAAAAGCTTAAAATCACAATGCTCTAAGTTTAACAAAAATGTTTGTATTTTCTTCTAAATATTCTATGCAACTACTGAGGACTTGAAGAGAAACAGTACATTTAGTGTCTGGAATGGCACTTTCTTACACCAGGAGGATATTAACCTTTAATCCTTGAAATCATTAAAGAAATGTTTGTAGAAATATTTTTAGCCCCTTTATCTGGTCAAAGTACTGGAAGTTAAGTCGTGTCTGTACAAACCAATCATTTCACCAGCAGTTTTATATTTCTTTAAAGCCTCATATAAAAAGCACCTGCTTAAAGTGAGTAATGGAGTTTTATATTCATTGCACTTAGGAACAGCGTATGTAACCTATTCCGTTTTCCTCCCTTGTGGAATATATTTCAGCTTATATTGCACAGCACATTACCGATGTGTATAAAGACTCTCTGATCAGCAATTTGGACTGCAGACAGCAACCTGTATGAGTATACTTTTTTCCTCTCCTTAAATACAGTATCCACTTGATTCATCAACACAAATGAAAACCATCCTTTAAAGATGATGATCTCACCTTCACAGTGAATACACGAAGCCCATACATGCTAACACCATAACAATGTCAGGCTACAATCTACAGTGTATACCCTGCACAACCAGCAAGCGATACACATGCTGTCAGCAT
This sequence comes from Psophia crepitans, assembly GCA_013399095.1. NCBI lineage: Eukaryota > Metazoa > Chordata > Aves > Gruiformes > Psophiidae > Psophia > Psophia crepitans. The sequence goes on along the minus strand of VWZZ01004466.1, from coordinate 296,810 downwards.
TATAAAAAGAGAAGCTAATATATAATCTTCCTTGGCCAAAGAATAGAAATCTCCATTAACGTGATTAATTTCTGAGACATTAAAAATCTTACTGGCTATTAAGATGCAAAGAAGAAAAAATTCAAATGCAAGGGAAGTCCTGTAACATAGCATATATTAAGGATACAATTTAATTTTTAAATTAGCATTTGGGGGGGGGGAACCACATGAAAAAGGGTACTTCCATACTATAGCTTATTAAAACACATGCTTGTGACATACTTCTTTATAGTTGAGAAATGTAAGGAATTCTTCAGCTCAACCTCAGTATAAGTTTTCCTTGCAGAATTATTTAGTACTGTATTTTGATAAAAGTATAAATTTGCAATAGCCTATCAAGAGTGTTCTTCAATTACGGCATCATATTGGACTCAAGTATGTAATACAGGCATACCATGTAACAAAAGCCACACACTATTTTTCAGTAAGCTCCTGTTTTTCATTTCAAGAAACAACAGTGAATTTTGACAGGACAATCTAAATAATTTTTGTAAACACTTTTGCATGATTAACCAGAATCATACAATTGTATTCATGAATTCATTCTAATATGAATTACTATATTAGGCACAGAAAACACACTGATTTCAATGTATTTCAAACACAGTGCTTGGCAGACTGATTTATCCTCTATGCACAGAATCGTATCTTCACAAAACCAGATTCTACCTTAGAGAGTTACTCTTCGCATCTTCTTCCATTTACATATCTCTATGTTGATATGTTTTAAATAACACGGAAAATAAATTTGCCAGAACGACTTAAACTAAGCATAGAATTACCCGTCAATATTATTGCACATAAGTACTTACTCACGAAACTAAACAGGAAGAAGGGCTATATTACATTAGCTTGATTAGTACCTCATGGAATGCTGCAGAAGAAGTTCTGAGGTCAAGATAAGTTTACAGAGCCCCTGAGAAGTGGAAGGAACAGATATTCTACAGTCACACATTTGAAGAAGTAATATGTGTGATTCGGGAAGTACATTTCCTAACTTACTATAATCAGCTTAGCACGACAGTAAGCTTGTTTGTTACAAATTTTAACTCATGATATACTTAGCACAGTAAATCTTGACGAATCTACCCAATAGTAAAATATCTGAGGAAGTACAGGACTTCAAAGTTAAAATGAAATCCTGATAAATCTTCTTAGAATGATACCCAAAGGAGAGTTTGGAAAAAAAAAAGTCAACTTTTTAATACAGAGGAACATTACTATGAACTTACTGTTTTTACAATGTTGTTTCTTTTACCAATTAGACGGTTTTACCATAATTTAAAATATGTACTGAATATCCTTATAAGTATTACAGCTCAGCTTAGTTTATAAAAAAGTGGCCGATATGAATGCCAGTTGTATGCTTTTCAACAGAAGGATGTAAACTTATTTAGCGATCTGTTTTTCTCTTTCATCTTATCTCTAGTTTCTGTGTAGATTTATAATGCTCATTGTTTCCAATTTTAACAAATCACCTAATGGCAGAAAGGAAAATATGTTAACCTTGGAATTATTTGCAGTTGTAGAAATCCTTTTTGTCTGGCTCAGGCAAGGCCTGCAATCTGTTTTAAACACAGATTGTCTGTCTTTTGTCTGACAGCCACCAAGCTGCACAAATTACTTTCTGCCTGTTCACCTGTTTGCAGCTGTGTCTGTAAGCTAAGGATTCTGTAGTTTGACTTGAGCAACCACTCCAGGACTGATGACATGTGCTGCTGATAAACTGAGCAATTTGAAGAAATTACTGGCTAAACTTATTGAAAGACATCTGTGCATGAGCTGAGAACTAGAAGCCTTCAATTGTGTGTTTGCAACCTGCAGCGGCGGCAATCTGTTTGAAGTGATATCCTTCTGTAAGGGAGCTGGCCCTGACACAAAATAACTAAACCATCTTTGCAACATATTTCCTCACACACGAATAGAATTCTGCTCTTTTGGTCTTCCTAAATAGAGGATATAACAACAATTAAGACTTCCTATATGCGGCTAGGAGAAGTAACTTCCTTTGAAGTGTTTCCATTTTTCACTTAGATTTGGCATTCAGTCTTGTTTCCCAGCCTGCTCTGCCTCATAGACTCGTTCTCAGTAGCTAACGGCATTATGAGCATCTCACAAGCACACCTACTCGCCTTCGCAGTATTATGGGGGTACAGCTCAACTCCTCCTTTCACCTGCAGTACGTCATTATCTCTTCAGCTAACTAATACTAACACCTGAAACTTCTAAAATTTAATAATCAAGAAATTGTATTTCCAAGCCCTGTGAGTCTGTATAATGTTTGAGCTTCTGGGAGATATTCGCACACATTAATTTTAAGCTCAGGAAGCCCAGGACTGCTACCTCAGGGTGAGCGCATGCATGCACATGTGTGTATGTATGACATTACTTTGGATTCAAAAAGCTCCACCGCACTGGCAAGCTGTGTGTGATGGCTAGTCATTTCTAAGCTGTACATCACATTTAGCAAAATAAATTCCTAAGTCTTTCGGGACACATTCTATAGTGATATACTTTCATGTTGCTCCCATTTTCTTTGTTCTTAAATATTTAGCATAAATGTGTTTCAAGTGTACATTTGTGACAGGGCAAGCCAAAGCAGAATTTTATACATCTTCAAATGTTCTAGTAACCCAGAATAAATAACAAATTAAAAACAGCACTAAAATTGCTTGAGACAGTAATGAGAAAGCTAAAAAAAAAAAAAAAAAAAAGGTAATTGAAGGGAGTGTGTAAAGCCCAAAAATGTAACTAAGTGCTTAAGGAACTACCACAGCGTGTAGTCAGAAGCACAGAAATTGTCCACTTTCACATCTGCACATTAACCCCCTCTCCCCCAAACTTTCTTTATATGCATTTAAAAAGAATTAAGTATGCAGTACTTAACTATACACAGTGAACTACCAAAACATAAACTATTCATTTCACCTCGCTGCCTTTGCAACTAGTTCATACCGAAAGTCAAAGTACTGACTAAATGATTGATCAAGACTTACCTGTGCTACTTGTTAGTTTTAGCAAATTAAATTAGTTCTCCCATTTTAATCTCTTCAGTATTTGAAGGCAAATATCACCTTTAAAAGTACCTTTACAAACAAGGTCTACTAACAAAGATAATAATTTTCAAAATATGTATTGTACTTGATCAAAAATTACCACTGTGCTTAAAGCCATTTGAAAATAGGAAAGCAAAGCTTTCAAGTTAAGTAGCTATATAAATTGGGCTTTCACATTTCAGAATCCATAAACTGGATTCAACACAGAGCTGAAGTGACCTCCTGGAAAAAAGGATATATAGTATAGTGTATATGCATACAATAAATCAAGCCCTGATTATGTGCAGGCAATAACTATACATCACTAATAATAAAAGCCTTAAGAAACTGTGCTATAGCAGATATCTAAGTAAATACGGTACGTTTTTATCTTTACCCTCTATGCATATTGTGAGTTTGAGCATTTTTAATGTCAGCTTTTATTTTAAAAGAGCTAAGTCGTGAGAACATTCTTACGTACCACTTCATAACTCTGACACCAAGTATGTATAAAAAGATTAGCCTTTATTTGGTATAAAATCAGTTGGCAGTTTTACATCTGTGCAATGCAACATAAATACCCCAGCTGGCATCTCAAGCTCACACACATATGGACTTCAAAACAGAAACTTCCTTATTTGCAGCACTGCCAGGGTAATTTTGTATACTCTGCATACTACAGCTATTTGTCAGGCCTCTGCAGGTGTGCACTGCACATAAACACACAGCTGTAGGCTAGCAAGCCAAGTGTTCCATCAAACACATAAAGGGAGACCTCAGCAGCTGGATTAGTCATCCCTGCAACAGGTCCAGGGAGAACAATATGGGTTAGTATTTTTGGAAAAGCATGGATGGTAAATTTATGATTATGCTGGCCTTACCAAATAACTGCTGGATTGTGTCATTTTTATGCAATGTCTACTTATTAAAGTTTTTGTTAGAATGGCTGGAACAGACTGAATATTTTTTAGTTTTTAATATAAACAATAAGGTAGTTTATGTATAAAATAGTTTATTAAGTGCAAAATGTTAAAAGGTTTTCATGCTAGTGGTTGGTTTTTGACAGATGTTACAATTATTTGCATTGGCTTTAACAGACAAATCACTGGAATCAATTATAGTTAGTATATCATAAAGTTTCTTACTAGTTATATATTATACTTGGTCACATTTACTCTAACTACATAGCATTTTTCTATCTCTATGGTTTTTGCTCTAACTGCTTAGATCACAGATGAATTCCTAAAAACATTTCATAAAAAAGAAGTGCAGAATATACACTTTACTGCAACTAATTTCCTTGTTTGTTTAAATTATGATTTGAATGTGGGGGGTTTTTTTAAAAAAAAACACAAACAAACAAACAAACAAAAAAACCCAACAAAAAAATCACACTCTCTCAGAACTCTTTGGAAGACACCAACACCCACAGAATTTCATGGTGGTCATACAGATGTTAAAAATATTTTAATCAACGAGAAAAAGCAGTAAGCCTAATTTTACACAAGTTTCCTTTAAGAAAATCTGTACGTCTGAATCAAATAATTCAATCCAAATAAAATTAATCAATAGAAAATTAATTAAAACTTTTAAAACTATTTGTCACCTATTTATCGAGAATGTTGAGCATATGGTGTGTATTTTAGCATTCAAAAATTGCCTCAGAAAAGACTGAGAAAAATATGAACACTATCAGGACAAATCCTAGATGCATTTCATCCATTAAACTTGGAGTTCAAACGATATGCATGCCTGTGTGCTTGTTTCTGAGTTTGTTTAGGATTACAGAAAATTTTTCAGATCTTACCCATAGGTCTCTTTTCTGAGATGACATATTGACACACTCATAACAGCTCTTTCAGACTTCATGTGCTGGGAAGAAGATGTCAATTTAACACTTCAGTAGGGTGGACATTGACCAGCACTGAGAACACATCACGACGTTTTTCCTCACGTACAGCAGTACTTGGCAGCACTTGGGAACACTGGGAGCACGAATCCATTCCCAACTGCCCCTTCTTCATTGAGTTAATTACATGATTTCAAGAAAGAAGAGAAGGGGCTTCCTAAATGTCACTTTCTTAACTATGACCTAATGAAATTTCAAGACCATGTATCTGTCATCCACAAAGAAAATCACTATTGGTGGCTCAGTAATATACATAAAGGTTACGTTAACATCATGGTGACGTAAGATCTAATCATCAGAATTACTGATAGGTAACTAACAGTCACATAGTGATTTCCTCACATGGTATCAAGGTAGCTGTTCTTTTAAGTCCAACAGGTTGTAGTAAATGCTGAAAGGGCACATGTCACATCAGAGACAGAGATGAACAATATTCAGCTGTACTCAGTGTGAGAGCCACAAAAACATGTCATAGCAAAATCATAAAGAAACACTTCAAAACTAAAATGGATATTTAGAATATAAGGAAAATTGAAACAGCACAGTTCATTATTCCTTTTATGCAAACAGCTCTATCTTTCTGAATCAAAACATAAAATCTCTAATTTCAGGGACATATATTTTGCACTCACCTTGGATCAACAGCCTACAAAAGAAAACATGTATAAAGCTTTAACCATGGAATTACTCTTTTCCAGTGTCATGGTTTAATGCCAACCAGCAACTAAGCACCACTCAGCTACTCGCTCCTCCTCCTCCTCGTCCAGTGGGATAGGGAAGAGAATTGGAAAGGTAAAAGTGAGAAAACTCGTGGGCTAAGATAAGAACAGTTTAAGAAAAAAGTAAAGTAAAAGTAAAGTAAAAGTAAAGTAAAAGTAAAGTAAAAGTAAAGTAAAAGTAAAGTAAAAGTAAAGTAAAAGTAAAGTAAAAGTAAAGTAAAAGTAAAGTAAAAGTAAAGTAAAAGTAAAGTAAAAGTAACTATGATCTACCATCATAAAAGAACACTTGAAAAATCAGTAGGCCCTACTTCAGAAAGAAACTAAAACATCTTTCTTGAAAAACACCTAAAGATGACCATGATATTATAGAACAAAATAATGTGATGTCCATAAAATAAAACTGTGCCTTTCCAAACTACTAGTCCTCTTGGCAAAAATCTAAATTTTCAGGAAATGTTCAAGAAAGTGTTGCTGTGACTAGTACAAAAATTTTAAAAGAGGAATTAGTGATCATAAGTGTTAATCAATACTATGCAATCACAAAATCATTACGGTTGGAATAAGAGAATAGAAATTAGAGAGGGGGAAGAGAGAGCAAGGGGAAGGGTGAGGGGCACTGCTTTTCCCTGGGCGTTACACAGGTACAACAGATTATACACAAATCTATCAGCCAGAAACTTGCATTCTAATCCTGATTTTGGCAGGTATTTCCTGCCTGACCTCAAGAAAAACATTCAACTTCTGGACATTAATTTCTCTCTAGAGAAATACAAGGTCTTACAAGGGCATTTATTCATTAGCTAGGGGAGGATATATGGGTTTAATAATTTTAATAATACTAAACAAATTAACCACTACATAATTAGCACAGAACTATTATAGTCTTGCTGTTATACACATAGATCTAAAAGGTTTTCTGCTTGAACACAGAAAAAGTCTTAACCTTGCTGTTACATGACAATCTTCTGGATTAACTGAACACCACAATACTTGCTGTGTTACAAATCAGCCCCACTGCTGCCAAGTCACTCAGATTCAGCCTTTTCCAGAAGCAGAGCTTCAATATCACCTATGAAAATGATAGACCGAATCACATGTTGTAAGAGTATCATCATATTTTGTATTACAAATGTATGATGCTCAGGAATCCATTACTGGGGGTGTGGGGTCGAATTTCCTAGTAAGAGAGAGAAGACAAGAGAGGAGAGCCCTGAACACTGTCATAGTAGTAGGGCTCCACAAAAGTGAAGTTCTGCAGAAGCCAGCAGAACATCAGGACCTACTTCCCTGAGCAGACTAAACGTGGAACTTGGCCTGGTCTTGTTGTAGGTATGGATCTGCATCCAGCCTGAGCTGAGACAACCCTTTCCAATTAAAAAGAAAATAAAAAATAAAAAATCTAGGCACATCATGATGCGAGTTTCCCTTAGCCCATTCCCATATCCTGAGGAACTGCATTCCAGTACGATTAAATCAAACCATAGGCCCTCTTCTCTGTCTAGAGAGTGCAGGCAAATGAAGTACTTTCAACAAAAGCCCTCTCCAGGAAGAAATATGAACTTATTTGAGCTAATAGAGAAACACAGTTTTTATTCTAATGATGAAGGATGTAATCTATACAGTTAGATGGCAGGGATAAGTGCATATTTTGCCTATACAAGTCAAGTAGTATTCAGAATTTCTTCACAATCAAGTCATCTACACTTTAGCTTTATTTTAATGTAAAACTCAAATTCAACAATTTGTCTGCCTTTGCTGGCTGGGATTTTAGGCAAAATTATATTGTATATATCTTAATCAGATCCTGACTAAGACTGAATCAAGCCCTCCTGGAATAAACCAAATCAAGAAATCTAGGAGAATAAAAGCATTGCTGAACTTCTACATTTTCTGCTGCAGATAGCATGCCATTTTTTAAAATCAAATTAATAAAAGTTAAAGCATATAAGATCCCCACTTGGGAACTCCTCAGGAATACTGGGGAAGAGTACTGCTCAATAAGAGCTTTTCATGTCTCCAAAATTTGTATTCATTCATTGAGGCCTACCATTTAAGACATTCCTGCACGATGTTGCCAGCAGACCTTGATAATTTAGTGAAGTATATACATACATCTTGCCTACCACAGGAAAATTACAGCTATTGTTAAGCAAAAAAAAAATAGCTTGCGGTTAAATTAATCCATTGACAGAACATATTAAAGAGGAGAATCCATTAACAATTACTGGAAGGATGCAATGGTTTCCTAAATTAAAGTTTGAGTCTTCGCAGTGACTTTTAAATTTTAGAACACACCATTATTAATATATTTAATGTTCTGCAAGAAACAAAAGAACATATTGCCCCTGTTCACAGAGCCTATCAACTGAAAAAGGGACAAAACCAAGGTGAGATACGCAGAGATGCATCCCATTTATACAAATGCAAAAGGACTAAGAAAGATTTTGTAGTACAGAGAAGCGGAGGGAAGAACTGCAAAACGTTCTGTAATTTTGGTCTTTATTCCAAGTTAAATCTTACCCTGGTAATCAGTACAATTAAAAAGCCACCTAACATCTTAAAACGTTTGAGAAATGCATCTTGACTGTATCTCCACAACATTTTAAAAGCCTGATAAAACCTAAATTGATAAAGAACTTCCTATATTGAGAACTACACTGTTGTCCAAACAGCTGAAGCAACATTATCAAACTGTAACCGATTCCAGACCCCTCTGGGCATCATACAGACCATGCTTACTTCTCTCTCCATTCCTACCCCTACTTTTTTCCCCATTTTTCTTAAAATACAAGCTATTTTATAGGGTGACTGTAATATGATACCATGATCATTGCTGATTGCAGTTAGAAACAGACCCTTCTAATCCAGCTGCTCTCCACTTCAACAAATGCCATTTAAAAGCTACTTCATAAAAACATTATTGCTTCATACTTAAAAGACATTAAGTCAAGATTTTGGAAATTCCATTCACTTGATTATATCAGCAAGTGCACTGTATGTTAGATTTATCATTAAAGCAAAATCCATGAGAACTGTTTTCCAGACTTTAGTTAATGCTCTTATGACACATTTGGCCAATGAAAAGGGATGAAAAACAGTAGTGCTTTGAAGCAATAGCCAGTAAATGCCGCTGTGGTTTACCAAGAGTGGGATGCACAACATATTTGACCACAGTTAATGAAATTAAACCATTTCTTACGTTGTTTTTTTTTTTAAATGTGTCCTGTATTACTTGCTTGGAAACTACACAACTGCTTCATCTTCAAGATCTTACTTTTTTCTGTAGTGTGTGGTATCTCTTATCTCTTCTGGTAATTAAGTCAGTAAACGACTACCACTGGTTTGCATTTTATAATACTATTTAAGGCAAAATAACTCAATAAATAAACTACATGTTCTTTTTTGTTTCCACATGAAAAATGAAATTCTAACTTTATGTTCCCCATTCAAAGATCCGGGGAAAAGATTACTGTGAGGAAAACAGGATAAAGTATTTGCAAACTACCTACTTATATAAGATGTGCATTGATAAGTAGTTTCCTTCCATAATATGCCCATGAAATGTGGATTTAATATAATGCTTTCTTTACACACTTTGACAGAAAAAAATCTCCAGGCAGATATTTTGGTACAGTAGATTCTTAAAGCTGGAACTCCAGCCTTCATGTACCATTTCTTCAATAAAGCAATGAATTTACCAAAAGAAAAAACTCTATTTTTCCTCTACTTTTCTGAAGTCTTGAAGAACCAAACAGATAATTTGTCTTCAAAACCTATTTACTTCTCTTGCATTTTTAAGTATTTACATACTGACTATAAATCCATGGTTACAATCTAGTTAAATTAAATCCTTAAAGAGGACCACATGTCACCATTACACAGCAACACATTGTATATTCTCCTATTTACATCAATCAGTCTGTGAAAACATAGTATTTTTTCTCAAAATTTAAGACAGGGAGCTCACAGGTGAGAATTAATTTCTTTCTAGTAGTCCAGCCAGCTGTTGTCTCCCGCAAGAACTCAATTCTCTTAAGTCCTTCAAGCTTTCCAAATGAAGTTCTTCACATGCTGTATTTAACAAGTTACTTTATGACTAAGCAATGTTAACTAATAAACTTTTCCAATTGCCACAATTAGTTAACAGTAAACTGAGGGATGGTCAGTAGTTCAGGTCATTTTTACACAGCATCACTGTAAGAAGCCACTACTATTCTTCCCCAGGGACTATCAAGCCACAGTTTTACTAGTTATAGTCATCAGCAGAGTGAGAATATCTGTCCGTGAGAGATTAGTCATAACATAGCATCAAAACCAATCTGTAAGAGAAAAGGCAAATGGCAACAGCCCTTCTACTACCCCAAATCAGAACAGCTACTGTCTTTTGTTTACTACTGAGAAACATTTTACTAAATATTTGGAAAAACACTGACATAAAAATTAGAACTCTTCTTTGATGGGGGTCGGGGGGGATGAAGATATTGGGCCTTCCAACAGAACATATTTTCACAAAAATCACTTTTTCCAAACAAAAACATTAAAAAGTCAACAGTGAAGTTCTTAATGCAACTTCCAATATTGAAATTATAATTTCTGTATATATTAAACCAGAAGTCCCCTAAAGAGAAAAAAAATGAGATAATTATCATGCTTAACAGAAAACTGTCCTTATTAACAGCAGTGTTTAATAACATGGTCTTTAACACAAGTTACACTGCACACCAAAGTGGCAGTGAAGCTCAGATCACATATCCTCATTTCCATAATCATTTTCATATACCTAGAATGCAGTAAATACAGTACCATCTTAAAAATGAAAAACAGACATTCCTTTGGAAATTAATTCAATATTCAGCATGTCACACTCAGAAAAGATGTCCTCCTTTTATAACAAAGAAAAATTAGAACATAATAAATAACTATAAGAATGTTTATTACTTCACTTGCCTTAATTTTGTCCTATAGGCACAAGCATACGCTACAGTTGTGGGAAGATGGCACTCATGTCTAGAACAATGTATTCCAACAATGTAAGCCATAAGTCTTTCTCTGAAAATAAACATATACAGACCCTAAAAAACACAAAACCGAAAAAAACTCCAATACGGAACCTTCCTTACTATGCATTTCCACATACCTCACATTAACTACTCCTGCTGACAGACTTTGATCTCAATAGTCTCCAGTCACTTCCCAGAAAGAAATAAACACACACATCACAGAACATTTCTTCTTACCAGATTCTTTCCCCACAAACAAAATTTAAGCCTACACTTTAAGTATATACTGATCTTGAATCCACATATGCCAGCAGTGCAGAAGTTTGAGCTATGGGGTCCATGCAAGAATGCTAATTAGAAATTGCTGTGAATATTGTTTCTCTTTATGCTGACTTTTGAAGAGGATCAAATTCTTCCCTACAGCCTGTATCTGGGTTATCCATACTCAAATTAATTCTGATGTTAACTTAGCTCTGAGGGCAATTGCTTATGGACCAAAATTAAAATGACTGTGTCTATAAAAGCAGTATTGTTACTCCTTTGTAATTATTCTTTCCAGAGGCAAGCCCGTGGAAAGAGTAATTCTTCTCACCATGGCCAATTGAGCTCAACTATTAAACCCTTCAGTGTGAAAACCTTGATTATCTCTTCTAGATAAATAGGATAACTTGTGAGAAGTCACTGAAGAATTAGTAAAAGGCAAGTGAGCTAAGTGACATTATACCTGAAGATCACACTACGTTAGCTGCTTCTTGTAGTGGTTACACTACATATGACAGTGTAGTTTCCAAGACTTCAGACAATGTCAATAAACACAAGAAAAAATTTTTACAACACACTGACCAGAATAATTAATAATCAGACATATGTTTCAAATGAATTTCCAGAGGGAATAGTTAACTATTTCACAGGCTATGCAGAAGCAATGCATAAACCAGCTATATGAAATGGCAACTGATGTTAAACACACTGACTTTCCATCGGCTTCATCCTATCATGGGAAACTATACATCTGCCAATACATTCACAGGTGGAAAGATTGGGGTTGTTACCTTGCCAGCCCAAAGCACTGCATTGCAACAGGAGGCAATACACAAATGAGGGACCATACAAAAAACGAACTGTTTACAACAGGAAATCAAGAAAAGAGAAGATGGTGTTAATATAATTTGTGAAAGTCAATTTACCCCATAGCAGTGACCCAAATAAAAGATGAAAAAAAGGTAAATATTTCTAACCCTGCTGGCAAAGCTAAAATAGACGTACTACCCTAATACTTAAGTTTTAAATGCCTTTTAAAGAAGAAAATATGCCCATACTGATATGGACACATATAAATACAATGTGTAAAATAAAAGGAAACAAGACAGAGATATCATTCCTTGTACAAGGAATGCATATTTTTTTATTTTCTGCTAAGTACGTCATCAGTGTAGGGTAAGGCCAAAAACATCCAGATGTTTTAATAAGAAAGATTAAGAATAATCTTGCTGATGATCAAATTTTGGTTTTCCAGAAGACAGTTGTTAATGTTAAAAATTGAGGCTGCTGGCGGTTTTAGAAACCTACTCAATTAAAATTACTCTAACAACTTCCTTACAGGTAATGCGTTTGTTTTATTTTTTTAAAAAGGCAACACTGCAGTTTTACAATTCATTAAGCTGCTTTTCAGCTGCACGTAAGCTGACAATTCTCAGTCGTATTCCCTAAAGATTTGCAGTTTAAAATATTTCTGCTGCAGTTGTATAAACTGAGTAATCTGAAAACAACAACAAAAAGTAAGGATAAGTATCTTAAAAGAATGCCACCTACATAAATCTCATCTGTGTTGCTGATCAGTCACTTTGCTAGTATTAAAAAATACCACACCTATACAAACACGACATACTCAAGGGAAATATAAACAATGAAAACAAAGGAAAACACTCACTCTTGCTCCAGTTGCACCCAGTGATCACAAAACAGGTAGATCATTTATGTATTCAAGCAACTGAAGGAAAGGCCAAACTTTCTTAGGAAATAAAAATCCCAAAGGAAATGAAAGTGGAAATGAAACCAAGGGAAAAAAAGTATTTGGTTCTACACTCTAAGAATTGCCTACAGCAGCGTATTACAGAGAGGTCCCTGGAGTCTGGCTGAGCTTCAACAGCGGCAACATTTCACCATAAGTATTCGGTCATCAGTGGCATAGTTGGCTGATTAAGAGATGAGGTAATATATTTACTTATTTTAGTAAGAAACTGCACAAAATACAGCCATACAGCCTGATGTATACAGAATTTTTGTACAGGTATCAAATAAAGCAAAACACTGAAATCAATCATTTATTTAGAAGGAAATATCAGTAACTGAGAGGCTTCAAGGAGATTGCATCTTACCTGTTTGCATGGAACACAGAGAAAACCAAACTAGCGCCCTCCCCAGCCCAAAAAAGTCAAATCGCAAACAGAATAAATTCATATTAGTTCCAGTAATACCACACGAGAAGGAATTTTCTTGTTCACCGAGAAGTATCTACAGGCCAGGTGTGGTAGCTCTTACAAAAACCATTGTAACTGGCTTTATACCATGATAATGTTTAGAATAGTCCTGGACACAAGCAGTAGGTTTACTCCCACAGCATGCCCATACAGCTGTACAGAGACTTGATTCACAACTCTACAATTGCAGGGTCCCCTTGCAAACACAATCTTCATACACACCTTCCTATAACCTAAAATTCCTATTTTTTGGATTCTTACTTTAAAATTTCTTCTCTTACAGCTCCAAACCAGATAAGATTACATTTCAATGTTGATTTTTTTTGTTTCCTCTTTAAGGTCAGAAAAAAACAGTTGAATTTTTTCATGGCAGTGTATCTGCAGAAACCTGGCCACATGAATCTGCCTAAGTAGTGACAACTTCTGAAATGACCATCAAATAGTAATAGTAAAAAAAGAAGGGAAAACTTTGCTTTACTCGTCTCTTCAAAACTGAAGGACTAAATCCTACCTACACACTGACTACAGATACCTGCTTTGTAAATTTTCAATGTAGGAATGTTGTTAAAAGAAATTTCAGCTGTTTTACCTCTCAAGAGTAATGCACAAAGTATTTTGGCACAATGCTACAAGTATGTTACAGTGTAGCAGAATGCAGAATTTCATCAACTTCGACACCTTTTTGATTTGGACAGTATGGACTTCATCATTACCAGAGGTGGCACAAAAATGCTGTGCAATTTACGTAAGTCCTGTGTAAATAATAAGTAGGTTATCGGTAGTTATTTTAAATACAGAGACAACATAAACAATCTTAACCTGCAAGGTTGTGCACCTTTCAGAAATTAAAAGAAAAGAAGCTGATGCATGAAAATAAAAGCTTGAGATTGCTGCAGAACATGATAACCAAGACCAACTTATAAATTCATTCAGCTCTGGGGTGCTCTCCCCCGGGGCAATGCCATCATACCCTCCGCCTTGAGTTGCCTCTAGCGCTCATGTGGGCACGTTATAAGCCAGATAAATGGCTAAATTGACTGAAAAATAACCCTCAGAAGGAGCAATTTCCAGCTGGGTCTACAAGCTGAACTAACTGTTCACATATCTGCCCAATCATTAGAAGGTGTGGGGAAGCTGTTGTCAGGAGCGGAAGGGAGGACCACCCCTTTACACAGTAGTACGATCCTACATCAGCTAATAGGAAATCACATCCTTTGTAAGACAGTACAGATGGCATTGTAAAACTCTCTTCTCCTTATGAAAATGCCTGCAATCAAAATCTGGCACCAAAACACTTCAATAGTGAATACAAGAAAAAACAGGTACCAAAAGTTTCAAAAAGACTACCTACATCTTTGTAAGAACTAGATCCAAGTTTTACGTGTTTATTCCTTGAACCCTTAAAGCCTTCCATTATGGGTATGATAAGACTGAAAAAATAGTTTAAAAAAAAAAAAGCCTGGCTCAAACACACTGTAATCACGGGGCTGAGGGGGGACAAAGCAAAACTTTGCATTCATTATAAATGAGATATGATAATTACAAAGAAAGAACAACTGCTTTGTTTCTGGGTAATGCAATTAATATCCTTCCTTACAAAGGTAAATACTATTTGTTTTGAGCTACTACCTAGAGACCTCTGGCATCAGGGTCCTGTTGTGCTACATTAGTGATTCTGAAGAGCAGCTATGAATGCCACCACTACATTAATTTAATACATTGAAGTGTAAAACCAACTATGGATTTGCCATCATATAAAAAAAAAATTTTGATCCATAATCTAAGATACTACACACATATTACTAAAGCACTTAGAGCCTAACTAAGGATCTGGCATCAGGGAAATGAGGAGAAAGATGTGTGGGCAGGACTGTCAAACAGGATTTGCAGTTTCCACCTCGCATGCCTGCAAATAAATTAACTAGAAAAAGATTCCCAACTAGCGTTCAGAAATTTTTTATTTGATTTTTTCCCCCCCTCTAAAATGACAAAAATTAATAATGTGTATTTCTTCCACAAGGTCCCTGTAAGTAATTACAGATCACGTATGCTCAGAAGCAGCTCAGATGCTTTGGATTCTCAGTGGTAGCAACAAAAAAGAAAAGAACAGACTCAAACATTAAATGAAGAGGAAGAGAAAACTGAATTTTAGGACAACTTAAGTCAAGCACCTTCAGAGTGAAGGAAAACAAAAGACCACACAGCAAAGATAAACAAACTGTATAAAAGTTGCTCTACACAATCAGTAAGAAAGAATAAAAAGACAAAACTAATAGGCTCCGTAATAGACCTTTGAGTAAACCTGTATGCACAATATTTGAATACGTCTTTAATTTTCTCAGAACAAGTCCAGACATCTAAAACAGTGCTGGTAACGTAAATCAATACATATATATAGCATGTGCGCAAGAGAGACAGCGAGAGATCATTTCTTCCTGTAACGTGAGCCAGCAGGACTATCTTCAGTGTCAAGTAACCAAGACAGCCACCTGTCCCAATGGTCAGTTACACCAGGCAACAAAAAGTGAAATACTTATCACCTGCTGATAAGAATAGTTTCCTATTAAAAGCCACTACATTGTCCAAAGTCATTACTAAATTTTTTAGAATTTCATTGCTCATTAAGGAGGACAGAAGTTTGCTGTACTGGATAGTTTGAGTTTGCATAAGAAATTACTGTTATACAACATATATTTGCTGTATGTCATTGTAGACTAAAATCTGAATTTTCAGTTAAGACAAAAATGTTTCCTTGAAAGAAACAGTCTGCATTCAAAATATCATTGAAGAACATACGAGTTAAACCATAGGCCCACTGAGACCAACATCCCACCGGGAACCAGTGCTGGAATCCTAAGGAACACCATCAGAACAGGGAAAGTCAGAATGACATTTACAGATGATCCTCCAACTACTAAAAACGTCTGACGTCTGAGCCAGAAGGCTTGTTGTCTTTGTTTCAATAGCCTTCCCATCATTTTGTTTTCTTCTGTGTATTTATCCAGAGGTTGTTTTGATGGTTTGTTTAATGTAAGCCAACAGGAACCACATTCTCTTGTAACTCAGAGCATTTCGCAGTGTGACTGCTTCCCATGTGGAAATGATTCCTTTTGCTTGGCATCTTTGAAACCTGGTATTTACTGGGTTTGTCTGATGACACCTAACTCGTACTGGAGGAAGCAGCTACTCCTTAAGACATAACATTTTTTGAAACTTCTATGCTTCTCTTGGTCAGCTGGACTAAATCTAACCATTCTCACTATTGGAAATGTGTCCTTTGTTTTTAATATACCAATTTCCATGGGTTAAACTGGGGGGGGGTGTCAAAGAAAGGGCAAAAAAGATTAAGAAATCCTTTGCTACCCAGTTTACTATTCATTTGGAAGTACACAGGTAGCACAATCAGGTAATTTTTCAAATCTCAGAAGACAAAGATGCATTCTTTATTTATTTCAGTTGAAGGTCTCTTTCTCCAATTCTCATACGAGCTTTACAGCTCTCCTCTGCCCTCTTCTAGCTTTCAATTTTCTTTTTAAGCTACATAAAACTGGATATAATCACTGTCTACTGGCTTATAAACATGACACATAAAATGTACATTTAGATATTCATACTTTTTCTTATCATGCTGTTATCACACACACAAAATTCTCACTAGTTGCAATTGACATAGCAGCCCACAACTCAATAGGGACTTTCTGTGTGGTGCTATGATTCCTGCCCATTTCAGCATCTGTGCTTTTGCGGAGTGAGATCCTCTTTGTGTAAGTTTGGTCTACATTTCTCGTTCAAATGTACATACTCCTGGATTTTATTTCAGTGGATCCCAATAACCGTGTAATCCAAATCATACTGTGCAACTGCCCTGTTACTGACATTCTTCCTAGATCATGTATTTTGCAGTGCATAATGGTAAGGTTTTTTCCAACAGTTCTGTGAAAAAGGAATATTTCAGCTTTGAAATGATGAAAAGTTCTGGAATTATAAAATCAAAAAGTGTATTTAGTGTTTTTTTAAATAAAATATTCATAGCATTATACAAACATCACCAAACCAAAGAGATGCGCAAGCAGTCTTGATTCAGGTAAATGACACATTAGCATGAACAATCACAAAAAAAGCGTAAGGAGTAAGAAGCCCATTTAATGAAAAAACATAGAAATGTTTCCATATGTTTTATGAAGTATTCTTTACCCTTTAAATGAGCACATTCAGATTGAGTCGCTGGCTTTGTTTCAGAGAAACCCCATCTGTACACTACACCGCTTACAGGCACATCTCAGTCATGCAATAGCTATGTCACAGCTCATATATCAAATAAAAATCACATTCAAGGCCACACAACCTTATATACCCAAAGTCTTCCATTCTATTTAAAGTAATCCTAAGAGAGCTCTTATTGCACCTCACTGCTGATGTCACATGACTTTTGTTGGGAAACAGAGTCCTACAACTGAAATATCAAACAGTTCTTAACACAGATGAGAATGATCTAAAGGACAACTCTATTGTATTTATACATTCTGAAAGTCTTTTTTTTTTAAACAAAGAAACAGGTGTGGAACTGAAAGTATAAAAATAGTAGCACTGCACAATATTATGGTGCACTGTGAAAAGCAGGATAAAACACAGGCAACTCACAGTAGGCTTAAGGAATTCATCTGACACATTTAGATTCCAAGGCTAATAAAGCTGATTGCCCACATCATGGACAGAAAATGAAGACGTTATTTTACCTTCCCGACACCAATGGTTTCAGTGCCAGAACAATCTCATTTCAAACCCAACAGCAAGGATAACTGGTAAGTCAAAAGGCTTCTACCCATACTACATGGCTGTCCATAAACCCATTAGCTTTTGTAGCAAGGAAACAGTATGAACAGCAATGTTAGAAATCTCTGAAAACATACAAACCCAAGCCATCTCCTCCACAGAACACCCTCAGCGAGCAAAATGCTGCTGAAACATTTCTCACTTACTATCAGGAAGTTTCCTTTGCCAAAGAGAAACTGTGCAAAAGAGAAAAAATATCTGAGGTAGTTAACAAAATACAAATGCCTCACAATGAAAACCAGCTATCTTCAACTAAAAAGAGAGATTCATTCCTGACAATGTCTACAATTACAATATATCTCTGAATTACTGGCAATACATATAAATATAATTCAATAGTTGTTGCTTGATAACTTCCTAAATTCAGGAACATTTCCAATAGCGTATGAAATAGTTAAGCCACTATAAAACAGAATTTGTTTGTTGCTTTTGAGGTTTATTTTATTTTAAAGATTACACTGACGAACGACATGGCAATCATCAGCAAATTATATTACACTTACTTAACTTCAAACAGTTAGTTTCATGGGGTTTAATCCTAACAGCGTTTAATAACTTGTATTTAATCCAATTAGTAAAACAAAAGAAAGACAAGCCAACTTCTATAACATTTCACAGTCAGCAACCCTCGTAAACTTCTCTGTGATTTGGTATTGTAAGCCTGGATTCTTGTAATACTGATGAAACATTTCATTTTTCAATCACCACTCACTGCAGATAAAACCATTGCGTTGATATGCAATAGAATGAACAGAAGCCTCATATAAAGAAAACATATACACAAGAAGATACAAATTAAATCTAAATCAATAGCAAAATACACAACTTCAGCTAGCACCAAAAGCTAACAAGGGCCAACTGCATTAAAGAGACACAGCCTGATCAAGGGGATAGTTCAGAAATCAGCTGGCTCCAGTTAGAGATCTGGGGGAAATAACATTTCAAACAGAATATAATTTGTGAAGCATCAAGTAACACAGAATGAAAAGGAAAAGGAGGAAGCCTTGTGATCATCCAGCCTCAATTCTTTCAAAAGGCAGGCCACAGGATTCCACTCCTCTATTTAAACAACAGCATGAATCTATCAAAAAACACCCTGCAGTCTCAGAAAGTTGTTGCAGTCATTAACTATTGTCAACATAAAAAAGCATCTTTTAACTGGAAATTGTTTGGGCTACTGGAACTTATCACACCTCAATTTGCTAGCCAGAAAAGTTTCACTTTGAATAAATGATGCTTGCAAGTAATTTCTGTTACAAGATTTATCTCCAGCTCCAAAGTCCACGTGAGCCTTAAGAAGATCAATGAGTATCAAAAGAATGCTTTGAACAGCATTCAGAAGTCCAGTTACTCTGAGGCTTCTGGGAGGACAAGATAATGTACAGCACTAATCTGATGTAGGATAACCATGGAGCTGTTTCTCAGCGTTACGCTCTTTTTTCATGCTCAAAATCAGTGAAAGCAAAGACAAAAAATGGAAAAGAATGGAAAAATATTCCCCACTTGAACACAAAGACTTAGTCAAAAGGATGTATGTGTATTTAATATATATTTTTTAAAAAAAGTGAATTACAGAAATGATAAATATTTTAACTCCTTTTTTTTAAAAACAAAGCAATGGCTTACAAAAAGAAGAACACATCCTGATGCTATGGCCTGCAATTTTCTGAGCTCCACTTGGTAAGCTGTGTCCAAACAGGGAAGTACCCATAAGGGTACTTTGGCTCTGAACCGTGATTTTAGTGCAACTGCACTAAGTAGTCAGTTTTCTAATTGACTAAAACAAAAGAGCTCTGTACGCTTCCGATGAAATAGAACATGACTCCTAAGTATAGAGAAAAAAATTTCAGTGGGTTTTAGAGAAATGAAAGTCCTATTTTTTCCCTTCAGATGGTCACTCCACCACTCCCTGGGCAGCCTGTTCCAGTGCTTGACAACCTTTTTGAAGAAAAATTAAGATATTTTTCCTAACATCCAATCTAAACCTGCCCTGGTGCAACTTGAGGCCATTTCTTCTTGTCCTATCACTTGTTACTTGGCAGAAGAGACCAACACCCACCTGGCTACAACCCCCTTTCAGGGAGTTGTAGAGGGCGATAAGGTCTCCCCTTAGCCTCCTCTTCTCCAGATTAAACAACCCCAGTTCCCTCAGATGCTCCTCATAAGATTCACGCTACAGACCCTTCACCAGCTTTGAAAGTTAAAGCTTCAAGCTTCCCTGTTCTTTGTAAGTAGAAACTTTTAAAGTACTATAAATGCATAGGAAATGTTACCAGAATACATTCACTTATATTCAAACAACTGAGAGTAAAGCACTGAAAGAATAGACTGCAAAAGAAATTAAGGAATGTGATGCATACACATAGAGAAACTGTTACTCTACATACAGAGAAATCTTATTGCATTACAGAAAACAAAAATTTCAAGGGAAAATTAAAGAAAATCTCACACAAAAAACCCTAATTAACATACAGATACTCGTGCCATTTTGAAAGCCTAAGAATAAAGTCACCTGGTGCAATAAAACATTGTCTTATGTTCACTCTGGAAGCATTTGTACAGTTAGATGGGTTCCAGAAAAGATTAGGCAATATTATGGAAACCTAAATGACAATCTTTGTAATTCAGACCAGCTTCGGAATGTAACAGGGAAGAAAACACAAAAATTAATTTCTCTAGAAAATCATTCGTTTCACTTGTATGTGTGCTTCAAGATATTCTGTTATAAACTCTGCAGCTTCTTTTTCTGCACTCAAATTTTCTCATGAAATGCTACTACAGCAAATGCATGGCTGAATGCTTGATAGATTAATATTAGAAAAAAAAAATGTTTTTCAGTGAATGCTCTGAACCATATTTCTTTATTTCATCTCACAAGCTTAAGCGTGGACGTTCTAGTGCTTAATGCAATGCCCTAAAACCCGATCAGCAGCTCTCTTCTCTTGCTCATTTTTCCCTCCAGTTTCTAAGCCAGAACAGCTCTTTACTGACATCATTAGAAAGTAAGTCCCCTAAAGGTTTATTATGTTCAAAGTCAGACAAATCATCCAAATGAAGGTAGCAAAGGAACTGGGAGGCCATGAGATGGGAAGACTGAGATCATGACAAGTTTGATCCAGTACTATTCCCTTTTTCAGCTAGTTTTTTTCCTGTATTTAGGGAATATTCTGTACATGCAAAGAGAGTTTTTCAAGCCTCTGTGCAAATTTACAAAGGACAACTTTTATGAATTAAAGAAGTAGTCATTCTTATTGCTGAATATGGTCGAAGTACTATCTTGGTGATAAGCACAAATCTGCTGGCAAGCTGTGTTTCATTGAGAACATGTGGGATACTGCAACATACGAAGAGACAGAAGCACAAAAGTGATCCCACAGGGAAAGTACCCTGGGCATGAAGTACACAGCAAACCAAGTGTTACAAAAAGCTCTCTTGAAAGACAGAAGATCAAGTGCTTAGCACTTTGGTGATCACAACCACCTCATCGAAGCCCAGTGGACAGAATACAGGGTTAACTGGTGAAACCAGGAGCTTTGAAAGCTATAGCAAGATGCAGTCATATGACCTTTCAACAGAACTGCAAACGCTGTTATGCCAGTGCCTAAAGCTTTGCTTTAAAGCTTACAGGCAGTCTAAAAAGAGTAAACATCAAGATCTATGGGCCCCTAATGTCTCTGAAGTGATCTGGATTGTTGGCACAAACAGTATATTTTCAGATGCACTTTTCTAACACCATGCCCAGAATAGCACAGTTCACCCTCCTGAACTCTATATCTTCATTATAACACAACTGCACAGCATTTGAAAGGTTGTTAAACACACACAGAAATGATGTTCTTTAGAAACTAAGTGGGACTTTAAAAGAATGTGCAACAAGATTAAGTATAACAGATATCTAACAGGTGTTTTACATTGCATACCCTACAATTCTAATCTTACTGCCAAGAGCATACCAAGCACACGGTCATAACTACTTATAACAGCAAATACTCGCTGTCAAGCACTCATACAAAAACTGCATTTAAATCCAGGGAAGCATGAAAGACAGCACAACTGGTTTAAAAGAAAAAAAAAATTAAAAAAAAAAAATCATCCTTTCTGATCCCAATTCCTCGGTTTGTAACAGACCACAACAAAACACCCTTTTTGTTTTGGTACATTTTGGATGGAAGGGAAGAGGAAACTTTGTTCCCTTCTAGCAAGTAGGGCTGCCACTCATCTCCATTGTACTGAGTAAAAATAGACTCACCTCTGATAACAAATCACCAGGCACAACACACCCACGTGATGTCCTTTGTCCCTAACTCTAGTCATCCTCTGGAAGTGTAGAAGTTTGAAACCTTCTCTTTTATCAGGCTAACAACTAGACTCATTTAACTCCTCCTGCAGGTGCTCGTTGCAGATGGGTGGCTGACTAATTCTTCACAGTGGTAACAAAGCTGAAGGTACTCAGAAAAGAGTATAATTTAGCATTCTAACATTTAATTGGGATCTGTATTTTTGAGATGACATGTTGGTATACATGTTTAAGGGGAGCAACAGAATTTAACGTAGTCCTTCAACAGCCAAAATATCAGAAACTACAAAGTCAGAAAGCTGAATGGACCCAGCTATGTAACAGCGGGGGTACAACCACATTTAGAGGACTTTTTTTGCTAACTGAAACCAAAAGACACTAAAATGCTTCTGAGTAGAATCCACTGAGCTCACACTAAATAGGCTGATACAAAAATATCAGAAAAGAGATTTTTCAGGAAAGATCTTCTTTGAGAAGACAGTAAGAATATAAGAAAAACGTTCCAGAAGATGGATGAAAATGGGAATCTCAAGGACTCCTTCCTAAAATAGTAAGTTGTGACAGCTCTTTAAGTCAGCAAAGAAACTCCTCTTGGTAGAGCTTGTAGTAAAGCCCATAACTAATTTATTAGTATTTTTACTTATTACTTTTCTTCAGAAACTTTTCTCCTTTACTGAAGTATCTAGTTTAGATGACTTGGCTACACCACAAATCTGAGATCACATATAGGAGAATGAAAAATGCTAACTAATACAAGGATAAAGAAGTTGGCATAACCAAATTGCTGTATCCAGCACATCATGCAAGGCAGGTAAAAACAAGAGAGCCAACGTAAGAAGGGAACTCAGACCCTCTGCAGAGGTGCAAGGATATAGCACTGGCTTCTCTAATGTGGGGATTCTTGCATGTTCCTCTGAATCATCCAGCATTCACTTCTCTCAGAAAACAGATAAAGCCAGACTACAACATATTTCCACTAAGGTGACAATTCATATGAAAAAGAATTAAAATGTGATTTCTTAACAAGATCAGACCCCTTAAAGCAACGAAGTTTTTCTTCTTCAAATAGCAGGTTGAGAAAAAGCATGTCAATGTCTTAAATTGGAAAATTTGAAAAATTATTGGAATACTTCGAAAACCCCTTTGCAGCAGTCTGGATTTAGATTTCTATAACACTACCTGACAGCTGCATTTTCTCTTAATTTCTGTATTTTCTACATAGNCTCTCTGGGGAGCCTGTGCCAGTGCTCTGTCACCCTCACAGTGAAAAAGCTTTTCCTTACATTAACTCGGAAACTCCTATGCTCCAATTTGCACCCGTTGCCCCTTGTCCTATCGCTTAGTGAGGCTGAGAAGAGCCTGGCTCCATCTTCCCGACACTCACCCTTAACATATTTATAAACATTGATGAGGTCACCCCTCAGCCTCCTCTTCTCCAAGCTAAAGAGACCCAGCTCCCTCAGCCTTTCCTCATAAGGGAGATGTTCCACTCCCTTGATCATCTTAGTGGCTCTGTGCTGGACTCTCTCTAGCAGTTCCCTGTCCTTCTTAAGCTGAGGGGCCCAGAACTGGACGCAGTATGTCCAGAACTGGACTCCCCATGCTCTGCAATAACTGAGGGGAAAAAATGGTTACAAAAATCCCCAGTTCGGGAATGCATCTTTAACAAGAAAAACAAAATCTGAAGCTACCATACAAGAGACAGTTTTACCCCTGCACACCTAACTGATCAGATCCCCTGGCATTTATTAAAGAAAAGCAGAAAGAAAGGCAAATCAAAAGGAGAAAGGAAAAAGATCGGAACAAAGAAGTCCAATAAAAAAGATGAAAATGGTCAAATATCCCGGGATCCAACATAAAAACAGTAAAAGGAGAAAAAGATTATGAATGAGATGCAGCAACAAAGGCAGGGTGTGAAATGAGGAGAAATCAGCTTAAGAAGGTATAATATCTGGATTTATTTATCATGTTGCCCTCAAAAAAAGGGCAAAAAACTAGGGTGAAAAAAGATAAAAAAGTAAAACACACATTTGGTTTGATCCATATCCATACCAGTCTTACGATGTAATCATCACAGAAAGGAACTAAGCTCAGACTAGGGAGCACACTTATTTAGATGATCTCCAACTTAAACAAAGGTGTTTCTGGAAATAGCTCTCATTACTTTCTCTGAATCGACAGCAGCCCTGGTTCCAAAGTATGTTTTGGAGGATGTTAAGCAGATGTAGGAGCTCTTATTTTGCCTAAAATAAAGTTCCCAGAAATCAGGGGCTGTGCTTATACATTGAACTCTGACATCTCCTTAGAATCTGAGCTTTTGATTAACATCGCACAGTGTGGTATCTATGTTTATTCACGACAAAAAAAATCTACAACAATACTGCAAAGGAAGGAATACTTTCCTACAATAGTACAACACTTCAAAGCAAGATCAAAGCAAATACATCTGCTGTGTCATACTTAGTTTTCCTATTACACTTCACACAAACAGAAGGGAGATTCACTAGATACTGTTAAATAACACCGTAAAAAAACAGCCACCTTTCTTCATTTATTCCTCAGCAATTCCCCCCCAAAAGCAAAATCAAAACTGTAAAATGTTAGTTTAAAATTTTCTTGATTAGTCTACTTTCCTGAGTTTCACCAACTTTGTCTGCCTTATTGTTACTACTTTTTTACGTTACTGTGTATTTTCTACCATTGGTAGAATTTTTCTCCAAAAGAATTGCCCTTCTTTAGGGGCATAATACTAAACTAAACAATTAATGATCAAAGCACTGTAGGTTAGTATTTTCCAGTAAATATACACTTTCTGTCCTTACCATTACCTTATTACATGTACCGTGAATTAACTGTATTCTGTGACAGTAAATACGGACTAGACATGTAGGGAAAACATTATTCTTTACTGCAAGGGTCCCAATAATCACTCCTCACACACTCTGCATTTCAGCAGCTTAACAACTGTCCCACAAGATATATTTCTGAAGAATAGCTCTTCCTTGAATATCCATGCAATTATAAACTGGGATTGGGATCTATGATCTCTAGGTTTAAAATGATCACAATGTATGTAGCTTTTTTAAAAGCCTGATTTAATATAATAATAAATCATAGAATTACAGAATGGTCTGGGTTGGGCAGGAGCTCAAAGATCACCCAGTTCCAACCCCCCTGCCATGGGGGGGGACGACACCCTCCACTAGACCAGGTTGCCCATGTGGCAACATGTTGTATCATGTGGGGCATGAGATTAGAAACTGTTACTGCAGTACATAATACTCTGCTGTCTTTTCAGGCCTTCGTGATTCTATTATTCTATGATTCTATGGAGACTACCATTGACATTTATCTTGTCACACAAAACAAAATGTCCCCACAAATGGAAAGTAATTTTCCTTGTCATTCCCTAGAGATCATTACACAAAAGTAATTTCGGAGCATACAAGTTTTTGTAAACTGTTAGTACTGCAGGCACTGTTATAACAAGTTTTAAGCAGCAGTCCAATACTTGGAATCTGTCATGTGATTTCGACCTAGGGCAACTTTTATTTCATCAAGACTACACACATTATGTGAACTCACTACTCAAGAACAGGCTTCAATGTTACATGTTTGCATACAAAAAAAAAACTTCTACCACGTTTAATAGTTTATAAAGGTGCTTATTCTTAAATCTATCTACTTCTGATTATGCCTTGTTTTGTTTTGTTTTTTCTAAAGATTACTACTACAGCAAACACATTGTTACTAGAGGTTTCTCAAAAGAACAACTTCAATTCTGTACTTACTACTTTTTTAATTCACATTCCCTAGCCATCTATCCCATTCAAAAGCTCCTCGCTGATATTTCTTGCCTCATCAAGATCAAAACCCTAATTAGCCTGCTACTTTTCAAACTGTACAATTTCTCATTGTAATAACAAGGAGTAAGACATGCTGTAAGATTTCCCAGTTTCTTTTAAAGTGATCCAAGTCATTTGAGGATCACAAAGCATTTTTATTAACTTTAACTCTACAATGGAAAAAAAAACCACACCATGTTGTTACTCAAAAAAACCCCTAGTGCCCTGCACAGTATTATGAACAGAAGAACTATTTCGCTCAGACTGAACGGAACGCATAACAGTGATCCAATACAATCTCTTCTAATTACCTTTTTTCTTTTTACATGTATAAACCTGAGGATAGCGGGTTTTGTTTTTCTAAGAAAAGATCTTCAGTGAGAGCCCACCATCTGTATGTGACTGTCTGCATTGGGAAAACTTACTGGGAACATTTTCTTCTGGTTCTACAGTAATTTGGAGAAGGGTTAAAGACGTACTTTAGTCACTATCTTTGTGCTCTTTTATTAATGCTTGACAATTCTTGGCACCCGCAGCTGACAAAAGTGGGGAAGATCCCCACACATTTTTCAACCATATCCATATAAAAATTTTAATATTTTCATTTACCCAAATGGAGAAAAAAACAGAAGACATGGATGTATTCTGGAAAGATGAATGGCATATTAAGGGATTCTTATCCCAAACTGTAACTGGATGCCAAAATTCAATAACTAACATGTTATTTTAATGCACATACAGGACATTCACCTGAACAGTATGGAACCATTAGAAGGGGGAAGATTGCATGTATGAAAATATTATGCCTCATTTTTGCAATCTAAGTTAAGGATCTGCTATTATTTCTTTGCTGGGGCTATTACTTGTTTGGTTTATGTTCACTCCAACAGTGACATTTTGAAACAGCTGTATAGAATGTGACAGCACACATTTAAGATTTTTAAATAACAACCATGGAAGCTCAAGAAACGAAACTTGTGAACAAAACCCCTGTAACAGGCAGTTTTAGCAGCCTGCTTTGTTTATATTTTAAGATGAAAGGAGGTCTCATGAAACCATAAACAGAAAAGCTTATGCAATTAGTAGACATAAAATATTAATCATTTGTTTGTGTTGCATCACCTGTATGCATTTTCATTTCCCCCTCAGAACACCTCACTATATAAACTGATAGGAGAAAAGGAGAGATACTGACTTCTGAATTTCCACAACTATCAAACTACCACAGAG
The DNA here is from genome assembly GCA_013399095.1 of Psophia crepitans. Lineage (NCBI taxonomy): Eukaryota > Metazoa > Chordata > Aves > Gruiformes > Psophiidae > Psophia > Psophia crepitans. The sequence continues at coordinate 269,423 of VWZZ01004466.1, read as the reverse complement.
TGATGGTCTGAGCTGGAAATATTCCATGTCATACACTAGCATACTAATCAGAGAACAGCGTGACTGAGTTTGTATGTACCAGTAACATCAAAGTTCAGGTTAAATCTAGTTGGCATGAGAATTAGAAGAGGAAAACTCCAGAGGCACCATCACTGAGTTTTGGCACTAGCTAGGACTCCTCAGTTACGATTTTGTTTTAATGTTTAAAGAGGTGAAAAACAGCCGTAACACATTTGACACATTAGCAGCCTTCCAGTCTGTACAAGAAGGTTGTGATGAAGACCCAACTCGGCTCTTCACAGCGGTGCACAGCAGAGAGATGAAAGACAACGGTCAGGTATTGAAACACGAAAGGTTCTGCCTGGATAGGACGGAAAGTTTCCTCACCACAAGAGCAATCAAGCAGTGGTACAGATTGCACAGAGAGTTAGGGCGTTCGTACCCTTGGAGATTTTCAAGGCCTGACTGGATAAAGCCCTACAGAACTTGGTCTGATCCCATAACTGACTGTGATGAAGGCAAAAGATTGGACCAGAGACTTCCGGCAGTCCCTTCTAACTCGATTTTTCTGAAGATCTGATTATCTTTTTGCCAGGGCAAAGAAATAGTTTACTTCTGCTCTGCCAAAAAGCACTGTTCAGCAAATGGTAGCATGACTTGGGTCAATACTTCTGTTGCAGGACCTCTGCATGCACCTTTTTCTTAAAACACAGGCACCAAAAAACACTGTGGCCTTCGCATTCGTGCTTTATTCTTACATTAGCAACTACTGATGGCTTCCTGGTTCACTTTAAAGTGAAAAAAGATCTTTCCTTCTGTTATCTCTGAAACTTTCTTTTGTGCCTCTTCCTAGAAATTTCCCATTCTTATCATGGAGCAGATTCATAATGTGTTCTTCCCAGTCGTCTTGTCATAACACTGAATTCCAGTAGCTTAGTCTCAATATGCTCTATTGCTCTTAGAAAAAGAAGCCACCACCTCAACCTCCCCATGGATTTTTTCACCTGATGCTGTACATGGCAGCCAGAAGGAGGCAAAAAGGCAAACTACCTCCCTGCTGTACAAACACACCTTTCTTAATAGAACAAGAAATAACATAAAGCTAACAGCTGCACAAACAAAACAGGTGCTCTCAGTCACAGCTTCCATTGCTATTTGTGCAAATAAACTACAGGCTCTGGAGGAAGGGCACTATTTATAGCTCTAAGCTTAGGTGTCTTGTTTTTGGTAGCCCACCAACATACCCAACAAGAGTTCGCTGTTAAATTCAACATACACACTGGACTGAGCTCTCCTGCAACTCTGAAATACAATTGAACTTAAGAAGCTTATATACATCTATGTATGCCTATAGATCTCAAGTATATAGGTATTCCTTTCACAACCTATTGATTTTTTTAGCTTTTATTTTTTCCTTGACTGTGCTGTTGACACTAGGCATACATTCACTTTCACCACAACAGACTTTTTAAAAGTCTCGAGTGGATTTTTAAGTACATGAGATTCTTTAGCACAACTTCACAAATCAGAGCCAAGCTTGTATGAATGTCTTAAGTATGGCGACAACCATTCTTTCATCAGAATACCGTATTTTTCAGTTTCAAAGCTTATTTAGCGTATATTAATTAGACTGGAAAAAATAAAAAGGCAACTGTAAATACCAATTTAGATGCATACTTCACACGTTAGTTCCCCATTTCAAGCCACTACAAAATCATTGCTTCAGACAGAGGATTTATTAAGAGGATAGTCAACAAGCTAAACACCCTGATTACAAACTAAAATGGTGAAATGTCCCACCTGTCCCACGTTCAGTGTCAGTCAGTTCATTACTTAAGAGTATCACTGAAAATGTCTACAAGAAAAGGAAATAAAAGTTTCTACACAACTATATTAAGTTTAAATAATTAAGATAAAGAACAAAGTGTGCTTAGGTTGCTTAACCACATTCTTGTTTCCATCTGATATTAGAGTCCATAATCTGCCAGACTTCCACAGACATGTACAACATATAAAAAAAATAGTATTGACACACTGCATTCAGAAGCCTACGTGAAGTATGAGGACCCATGTGGGTACAGTCACCCATGCAAGACAGTAAACTGTTTATACCGTGCAAGTTTCATATAGCTGTGTCCTGCCACTCCCAAGCAATTACTTAAGAGAATACACTCCTACACTTTGATTTTAAACAGAAAGTTTAAGTCATACTCCTCAAAACTAAAGCCAAAACTGGCCATGTTATGTGGAACAAACAGAGATTAAATGCCAATATGTTGCAAGGAAGCGATTAGAACTTAACAACCTGCATTACCACTAAACTTCGAAATGCTGGGCTTTTCTGGGTTTTGTGTTTTGGGGTTTGGCGGCAGGGGAGCAGGTAAGAGGAAAAAAGTAGTTTTAAAAACAGGGGTATTAGAAAGGCAAGTCACTTATTTCAGTCTTTTTCCTAAGTGGTTAAAAGAACTATGCAGCAGCTTCACGACCCTTTTTTATATGTACACCTGGGAAGAATACTGAATCCTGTTACTTTCCTCAGTGTTACCCTGATGTGGTTTAGACCAGATGTTTAAATGTTACAGTATGTACATTTTCTTCTCTTCTTCCAAGGCAAAAGCAAAATAAGAGGAATATTTGACTTCACTCCACAAGAGACCTATTTAATAGTTTGGCGGTTATGTAAGTAAAGGTAGCTTGGCTAAGTCAATGTTGACGACATACAGAACGACATGATCCTAATGAGTTGGAAAATATTGGCTCTCATGAGATTCAACCAGATGCTACTGCGCTGAGAAAGCTACTGTATTATTGAATTTCATTTTTATGAGGTAAAATTTATTATTCAACCATTAAGGTATCCCACATGAAATCTTGCATAAAATAGTTTTACAGTTACTTTCTGGAAAGTAGATTTTATTTTAACTTTAAGACATCATTTACATGAGGGATTCAAATGCCTATTTGATCACCTTCAATAGAGAAATGTAAGGTCTGCAAGCAATTTTCCCAAAAATACCAGATTAATGGAACAGAACTGTCAACAAAATAATGAACTACCTGAATAGGACAAGGAAAAAGTGGTAGCAAGTTCCAGTTTTCCAGAGTAAACTAAAGCCATGTGTGACTGTGTATGTGTTTTCTTGGCAGGTTGAAATGGTTAGAAACTGAGCGCTTCAGGTACCTACTAACAAATAATGAAAAAATGCACAGAAAAATTACTCCATAGGATTAATTATGCTCAGTCTTTGAAAGATCTTAACTGGCACTATTTTTCTAAAATTTTGGTATTTTGTACACTTCTTTTTGTTAAAAAAGTATAAGTGTAAAAGAATTATATTAACATAGAGTCATAGAATAGAATCATAGAATCACTAAGGTTGGAAAGGATCTCTGAGATCATCAAGTCCAACCATCAACCTAACACCACCATGCCTACATGTACATCAATACATCTACTTGCACAAATGCAGAAAGCATGATGCATTTCAGATTTCTGTTTCTTTCCACATTTATAGTGGATGAAATGCAAAACCAGGATGTTTCACAAGCATGTGCAAGCTTAAGAACTAACATGTTATTGAACTGACATGTAACATACTGATGTGCTTGTATACCAAAAGGATCATAAAACAAAACCAAAACACAGACATAAAGTTCCAAACACCTATGCACGGTTGAAGACTGCTTTTGTTCTTTGTTTTTTCCTATTTTAGATGCAACGCATTATCAAGAAGTTAATAATGCCTTTTTCTTGACTCATGAAAAAGAGCACAGTCATTTGCAGCCATTTTATTTATCCATTTCCTACTTTTCATTTTGTCACGTTGTATTCCCACCTACTATTTTAAATTTTGTATTCTTTTTGTTCTCACACAACTGTTACATCAGGCAGTACGAATCTCTCTTGTACTTTTTAATGGTAAAGCTTATTCATTCAAGTAGTAAGTTTAATTGTTTATATTTATCTGAAATTGTTTACTTGTCTTGGCTTCTCTGAACCCTAAAAATACCAGCTGACATTTGAGAAGAACCTTTGCCAAGATTACAAAAGCGCTAAGTTATCACTAAAATGAAGGGAGTTAGGTGCTTTCAAAAATCCCAATAAGCCATTACTTGTATCTTTAAATTCCAAAGTTATAATTAAAAAATCTGCTCTTAGCAGAAGTAAATAGTCTGAAGCTAAGGAGGGCATAATATTTAAACATATTTACAATAAATATCTAGTGTAAAGCCCATATCTTCTCTTTGAAATGCACATTTTACCTGTCCTCCACAAGTTCTCAATACGGTCACAATACGGTACACATCTTTTTATTGATAGCTTTAAGATAACAGACCTTATTAATATGTATGACAAATACAAAATTTAAGTAGTACAGGCACTTCATTCTTAAATTCTATCAGAAACCAAACACAGACCACTTGCTTTTGAGACTTCAAAACTTTTTTTTTCAGACAGCTTGCCTTTGACAAGTTAATCAAAAGAGAAATTCTTGGACTATCTGATGGAGACAGAAAGTCTAATAACCAACAAACTTTGAAATACTTGAGTAAAGTGTTTTTCACCTAGTAGAAAAAGGTTTCTGGAAAGCAGGGGGAGGAAGGTAGGTGGGGGATATAAGTGTTAAATTTCAAGCAATTTACCCTTCTGGTATTCCATGAATCTATTCCCAACAAGGTTTTGCACAGGAAAGAGCTTGAGAGTTTGTTCTGAATCCCTACACTACCTTCAGCCTAAACTAGTTTTGAAGGAAGTTTTGGAGCAGAACATTTCTGCTCCAGGCGAAATCACAGGACAGACCCCAGCTACTAGCTATAAATTCTGTTTCCTGTGTTTGTGGAAATAGCAGAGCTCCCTTTTTAAACTACACTCAGAGGAAGTCTTTCAGCAGTTACCCAGCAGAGAGGTTCCCAGAGAGGCCTTCATATGTCGTGAGAGTCTCCACAGCATGTCAAAGAACCAACAGTCATGTGCTCTTTTCTCATGTCATGTATTCTCCTCCTCCTGCAAGTCATGTTTCTGTACTTGCCCTCCCACTAAATTTTAGCTTTCTTAACTTTTACTGCTTTTCTACTCTTTCTACCTGCCTCTCCTTGCTTTGTCTTCCTCTGCATCTCTCTTCCCTTTTTATTAGCTGATCCTCTTTCTCCCTTTTTCCGTCCTTTCTATTTGTTCTTTGTTTTTTCACCCTAATTCACCTGCTCTTCTTTCTCTACAGCATGCCTTAGCCCATATTGTAAGCAGAGGGCTGTTTTGGAAAAAGCATACAACTAGGGACCATAACTCCTTCTAAAAAAAATAAAATATCTATGCTGAGAGGATACAAAGGCTTGTGGTATCATTTTTGAGTTCAAGTAATACTGAATCAGTATGTTGTGGAGGCACACCACTCACAAAAAGCACCTGGCACAAAGCCTCAATAAAGACATAAGGAGCTCAGTAACAAGAGTTTCAGTGCAGTAACCCTCTTCAATCACCACACAGAAAATGGTAATACAGACATAGGCACCTGAGAAAGATGTAGGCTATGTAAACAAATGGCAAACACATTTAAGCCTAGCTATGTGCAAGTACTAAACTACGGAAGAAAAGTTTGAAGTCTCACTATATTTTCAAAATTGGCACAAAAGACCTGGAAGGGTAACACATAACTAGAACCCTTCTAAGAGGACACAGTTTGTTCACAAAGGACAAAAACATATGGTGTGGTACTGTGTATCAAGAATGTGTAAAATCCTGTGATGCAGACTCTAGGCAGGCAGATTTGCTGGGTAACAGCAGACCATTAAAAACAAGACGATCAACTACATAAGCCCATTCTTTTTTTGAGAATAATGTCATGTCTGGGAGGGGCACCTGTATTTTTCATGAAGGAATAAGAATTTATTTAGTTCTTACAGACACAGCTGTTTGTCCTGCTATATTTCTAATTAGTTAGAAAGACGGCTTTTAGAACTTTGAAAATGTAACGGCAGAAGATAATTTGGGCAACAGTACTCATGAAACACACAATTTATGATTTTTGTAACAGCAGAATGAAAGCAATGAATTTCAGGAAAAAGATCTCCTGGGAAACAGGATAAAGTGAAGGCAAGGAGATCTTTAACCATAATTTTTAATTTTTCCTGCAAGAACACTACAATTTCACAAAAACTAAATCAGAAAAATCAAAGCAAGAAAGGGAAAGAGCTATTAAAGAAAATTAAGCAAATATGTTTACACTTGCATTATTTGTACAAAACTGATCAAAGAAACAATTCACCCACAACACCACAAGGATGGAAAGCTACTTTCTTGATCTTGTATTGGGTTTGCATGGCAAGGTTTTGGTAGTAGGGGTGCTACATGGGTCGCTTCTGTGAGAAGCTGCTAGAAGCTTCCCCCGTGTCCGATACAGCCAATGCCAGGGGGCTCCAAGACGGACCCACCGTCGGCCAAGGCCGAGCCAGTCAACAACAGTGGTAGCACCTCTGGGATAACAGAGTTCAGAAGGGAAAAAAACAACTGTGGTAGGTTTTGCAGCCAGAGAGAGGATTGAGAAGATGTGAGAAACTCCACAGACACCAAGGTCAGTGAAGAAGGAGGGGGAGGAGATGCTCCAGGCACTGGAGCAGAGATTCCTGCAGCCNCACGCTGGAGCAGTTCGTGATGAACTGCAGCCTGTGGGAAGGATTCACATTGGATAAGTTCATGGAGGACTGTCTCCTGTGGGAGGGACCCCACGCTGGAGCAGGGGCAGAGTGTGAGGAGTCCTCCCCCTAAGAAGGAAGGAGCAGCAGAGACAACATGTGATGAACTGACCTACTGGGGGAGGGTGGGGGGGGAGGGCGCGGTGTGAAGAAATCAGGAGTGAAGTTGAGCCCAGGAAGAACTGTGAGGGGAGTTGTTTTAAGATTTGATTTATTTCTCATTAATTAACTTTGATTTGATTGGTAATAAATTAAATTAATTTTCCTGAGTTGAGCCTGTTTTGCCAGTGACAGCAACTGGTGAGTGATCTCTCCCTGCCCTTATCTCGACCCAGGAGCCTTTCATTGTATTTTCTCTCCCCAGCCCAGCTGAGGATGGACAGTGACAGAGCGGCTCTGGTGGGCACCTGGCCTCCAGCCAGGGACAACCTACAGCAAGTACTTTTGTACCACTTCTGTGCATAGCTAAAAATGAGCCATGATCATATGGAAAACACAATACCATTGACAAAAAGACTTATTTCTGTGGGATGTTAGGTTATACAATAAAAGCTCATCTGTACACCCACAAAGTTGCTCACGGAGACAATGACAGGAGGGGGAGCCCAAATAATACCCTGCTGGGCCCATCAAACGCCAATCTGCACAAGCCCAGAGGATCACAGGGGCATGCAATGGCAGGGAGGAAGCCAAATCCAGGATGCTCAAGGAACATTTATCAGCTGTTGTTTTATTTTGGAAAAACTAAGCTGACTGTTAGTAAAAGAGTATCAGTGATTAGCAGATGTGCATTGTTTACTGAGAAGTTCCTTACTGACTACATTATCCTCACAGTTACTTCACTAAAGGGAAAAAAAAAAAGAAGAAAAAAAAAAAAGACCAAACCACAAAACCCCTCAAAAAATCCTGATATTCCAACTCCCTGAGCAATTACAGTCAGGTGGGTTTCTTTAGAAGCTTACACACATACATGCTACTGGTAAAGTATGTGGAAGCTGACACTAAGAACAAGGCTGATTTTCAGCACAGCATGATACTGGATTTTCCACAAAGGTATTCCAACAAAACACAGTAGGCTTACAGAATCAACCAAGCCAAGAATTACGGCAAAAGGATAGACATCAGTCATTTCATAGCCTTGAAGTCAAAGCTGCCTTCATGTTAATGTGAAGTACAACTACAGAAGTATAAATCTACCAGGTCAAGCGTTAAGCCACAAACAAGAGAAGATCAAAACAAGTGTACTATATGTTCATTTACTTTATTCTAAGTATTTAAAATGTGTGCTCCAGATTTCTATTCTGCAGATATATTATTAACACAGTTGTATCACAGTTCATTGAACTGAAGGACTGAAACATGTTAAATGATGAAACAGTTTGGAATTGTGCAAACCCCAAGACCATTTGAAATGATCAAATGACGGCATTTTCATATTTCTCTGAGGTGTGGATTGTAAACATGCTACCTTCAGAAATATCAGTACTCACAAATAAAACCTCACAGTCTCATCCTTAGGTGACCCACACTGAATCAAGGAATGAAGTGCAACAGTGACTTTTGGGAAAGAAGGAAACACTAAGCACTTTAAAACAGATATTCCAAGGGTTACACACCTGAAAGTGCAACAGTTCTTTTGCACCATCAGATCAACACAGATTTAACTTTAAAAAGAAACAGGACTGACAAAGGAAAATAGGACTGAGAAAAATAGGATTGATAAAGACTTCCAGTGGTAGTCTAATCTACCATTCTGCTTCAAGTCATTATTTACTACATCTGAGTCATTCTCCTAACACATTCTCCAACACTGGTAATGATGGAGATTCCAAAAGATCTCAATTATTCTTGTTATGTGTTTATTCACAATAGGTAAACAATAACAGGTGTAAATAATAGTGGGTCTAAATTATTCTACCCTGCATAGAAGTATAAAAAAAAATACATTATCTTCTGAATTACTTTTATGCACTTGAAGACTGTGGTCTCCTCTGTAAGCTGGTCAAAATGCTTAATTTACTCCCAAAATCCATGGGTGTTTTGCAAAAGGAAAACAGGTAACCAGTTTCATTATTTATATCATCATCACTGAGACTTGCATATCTTCAGCGGTTTCACAACAGTGAAGTAACTTTTGTTGATGAAACCGGATGAGAAACATCTGCAGCCTTTGAAAAAATATTCAATGTATGCCACTGATTAATAAAGCCCTTAATAATCCAGTACTTTTTATTTCCTCCAACAGCTTCACCTCCGCATGATCTTAAGTTACAACACTGCACTACATAAGGTAGCGAGGGTGGATGTTTCAGATGAGGGAAGCGTGGAAAAATTATCCTGTATGGGAAAATTAAATGCATCCAGAAACTGGTGCCAAGGAGCGAAGCTTGGTGGCTTAGCTTACATCCTGGATCTTAAGCATAAGCTATAAATACCCATATACACACAAAAAACATTCTGTCTGTTAACTACTCTAAGTAAAAACCTGGATTTAAAGGATATAGCTGCATGCGCATTCACTAGCAGTGCTGTGTACCGTAATAAACACTTAACCAAAAGCATCACATATTTACCTGAAGTTTGGAAAACCTCATTCAGTAGAGCTTCATTGACCACCACCGAACTAACATTTCCAACAGGATGACACCAGCTCTGATAAATAGTTTGAAGCAGAAGGGTTTGAGCTCTAGTTGCTTGAACTGTCAAATTAGGAAGCTCAAATATGCATTCTGTTAGTGGGACATGAGCTCGCTTGGTCCTGTTTAAAATATTGAGAGAAAAAAAAAGAAAAAAATCATTACTTTGGTACACAAAAATAACAACTTAAAAACTTGTCACAAAATACCAGACCATAAGCAGTTAGTTTTTAAGGTTGGAGCCGCGCGCCTCTTAAATTTCTTCTTTTAAGAGTTGATTCTACTCATACTGAAATTCACCCCAAAATAGGACCTCTGTTACATAGTTTATCTTTACATCTCATAATCTACATAACACATTTTCATCTAACTAACTCTTGGATTTAAAATATTTAATAAAAGCAATTTGGTGCTCCCACCAAAATAAGATCTACTCATAAAATTGGGCGGTTATTAAAAACACAGAAAAAATCTGTTAAAAAATGAAATTTTCTGAAAAATTACTTAAAAACTTACATTACATGACATATGTCCAGTGATCAAAAAACCCCCATACAGACAATAACCACACAACAAAATACAAACAAAAAGCTCCACATTCCATATTTCTCCTCATATTCTGTATTTGGCTGACATAGGGCTCATGAAATGATTCTAAGACTTTATCAATGCCTTTAACCTTATTGGGGAGGAGAAACAGGAGGGGGCAGGCATTGGGAAGATAGTGCAAGGTACACGACATTCTGTTTGGAAATAAATTCTTTTGTTACAAGAGAGAGTCCACTATCAACAAGAAGGCCCTACCACAACTACACTGAAGTAAGTTACTTTTTCTTCCCAATATATACACTATTACCTGAAATTAAGAATCAGATTGATTTGCTACATTCAACAAAAAACTGCAAACATTCTTTAATATTTTCATTTTGGAGCCTTTTCCTGCAGCATATTCAGAACATTATTATTTTTGCCCTAATAACCTCCATCACTGAAATGTACTTTTTGTGCTGTTTAGCTTTATTTTCTCTAGTATCCCCAAAATAGAATCTTTGAGGCACAGATTAGCTCATTCTCATTCTGGAGAATCTCTCCATTAGAAGATTTTAGGGAGAAGCCAAATGCCACATGAAAATTAAAAATATTAGGTTAATGTTCCATTGGGAATTACAACCTCAAATGAGGGAAAGTCACTGAGGATGCTCACACAATCCCTTGGCCCCAGGGGGAAAAAAAAATCAAAAAAACACCACACACAAAAAAACCAAACCAAAACAAAAAAACCCCACCAAACAAACATCGTTTACCAAAATGTTTGAGGGACTGAAAATGTAAAGACACTGAATAGCTCTTCAGATCAGCAAAATCAAAATCTTCCTAGAAACATGGCACAAGCAGTCACAATATGTTGCACCTCCTATCTGGCTCCACAAGAAAACGCTTGCAGCCATATGACCTAATACACATGAGATCATACTGGCAGCAGACACTGCAGGAGGCTCCATGAATTCAGAAACAGGCCATTCCTGATGCTCAAACTCTAAAAATCTGTAGCAGCATGAAGTGACACAAAATTCTGCCAGTAATAAGTAGACTTCCTTGCACTTTCTGCACCTGATTGGGAATGTGGCCGTTCACCAAGCAAACTGTGAGAAAAAAGCACATCATCACTTCTCAGACTCATGATCATTATTATCTAGATGAAGAGGCAGAATAGCAAAATATTCTGCTGCGAACACTTTTGGCCCATAAGCCGCAGATAAAGCCTGTGTGACATATGAAACATGGTTTGGAAACAAGCATTCTGAATATCAGAAGACATGTATCAACTACCGTGTTGACACGGTGGTACAGCCAAAGGTAACGTCATTGGTTTGAACTTGGACTTGCACATACAAGCATTCACCTTAAGTCCTCCCTCAATTCCTTGTCAATACCAGGAAACAGTTAACTGAAAACCATTTTCTCTGGAACAAGAGGAATTAATCTCATCAAGTGTTAGACACCTACAGCATAAATAAATATCCATATCTAAGATGGTGTATAGACCCTTTAAAGGTAAAAAGGAAAGAAAACAGCACTTAGATACGTAACAGAGATCCATTCATTCTAGATCTGAGGATTAAATGAGCTGCTTTCTGCAGGTCACTATTTCTGCCCACTGCCTACAGAAGGAGATTAAGGTAATGATCTCAGGTGTGGATATCTACATAGATCAAAGTTTCATAGAGAAATCCCATCCACAAAAGCCAATTCCATTACTCCTCACTAAAAATAAAAACAAGGGAATAGAAGAAAAACTGATTCCTACGAAAGACAATACTCATGAAAGATTCTCAGAAAGTTGATGAAAATACAGATGGAGGACAAAGAACAAGCAAAAACAGTAGCCTTCTGCAACAGTAATCAATATTCTTTTCTTTAGATCAAGTTTTTTCAACCTCATACAGCTTGGAATCAGGATTATCTGTCTCAAAAATGTTGAGAAGAACGGGGAGGAAACCAGTAACAAGACTACCTCCGAGTCGTAATTCATTTGAAGCTAATGACACAGCTGTGCTGCCCCCTTCAAATGCCATCTGCAGAGAGAAAACATGGATGAAGGAAAAACATTTCATGATTATATGGGAGAACTCGGCCTTTTGTCTGGTAGTAGAAATTTCCTTCAGAATGAAGAAAAAAAAAGTCTGCTGTTCAACTGAAACTATCAGTCTTTGAAGTTTGGAACTACTGTATTTTGGATCAGTACAGCCTTTGCTGCTAGGAAGATCAAAACTCATTAGAGGCCTTTTCAGAACAGATCTTGTTTGGTTGTTGGCTTTTTTTATAGCAGTGACTGACACCAAACAGTCAGTTAGAACAAGAAAAAGTACGTTTGCCCTGCTTGGAGAAATTAAGCATCTCCTACCTGCCTTTTCTGCTGACAGCCATGTAAAGATCTTTCTAGAAAACATGAGCAGACCACTTGTTTGCCTGAGAACACTATCAACTGCAGCACAGTAGGTCACTAAAGGCATAAGAAGTATCTGTACAAAACTCCTGAAGCTCTTCCTGTCTCTCAGTTTGAAGTTCAAGCACAGCACACACCTTTCCTGAAAATGTTCTTCTCCCAGAAAGTACATATACCACATGTGGCCATCTGAGAAAAGAATGTACACAAACACATTTCAGATCTGGTGGTGAAATAAAGACATTGAAAAAAGCATTTTTGTCTACACTTCAAAAAATAAGGTAGGAAAAAAATTAGAACTACTTTGAGGAGAGACAAAACAAAATCTGAAAATAAAACTGGTATTAAGTGAATCAAGTAGGGAAAGATGCTGCCTGGTTTAAAAAAAAAACCTGAAGAAAAACACTCAGACAGCAAAAAGGAGCTAAGAGCCTGGAACATATTCTGACAATTTCTACCACACAACAATCAAGAGAACAGACGACATAAAGATCACTCCCTGTGGACACAACTAGATAAAACACATCTCCTATTTCAGCTTCTCAGATACTTATACATTCCTCCATGTATGTCCATATAGGCACTAGAAGAAAAGCTCTGGGTCCCATGAAAAGCACAGGTGGAGACTGGAACACTGTGGCCTTTTCTAATGCTAGTCAAAGTTACAGTTTGAACTTGGCTTTCCTAGAATTTCCTAGGCTGTAAGGCCAAGCTCTGTAATTTCTCAAGTTCAGCAGAAAAGGTCTGCATAAGTAAAGGAGTATATAAGGTGATTCTGTACTTAGGAAAATCCATCCCTGTATAACAAAATGCTATATACACAATAAATAAAAATATTTTAAAACTCAAGATTAAACAGCACAAACCATTTACTTTTATGTAGAACTGAAGTTGGAAAACTAGATATGAATGTTAGCAACACTTTCGCAGGCATTACATGGACAGAAGTGTAATGCATGGTGATATCAATCAGAATGACTCCTAGTATTCCTTTTTTCCAAGCCACGAATTGTGATCTTTTATTTATTGCATTGTAGAAGTGCACTGTAACATTTTTCCTTTCTGTTCTTTTTACTTTTGTTATCTTTTCAGGTAACTTTTATTTTTTACTTTTCCCCTTTATTTCTGAATATTATTTTGCAGGATTAAAACTAAGTATTTCAGAAAAAAGTTTCTGAATATTTCAAAAGATGTAAAATTGAGAAGGAAGAAAGAAGGTAGAAAACCTTTTTCAGCAAAATTCAGGATGAACATGACTCCGCAATAATTCCATCTAAAATAAAACATTTGTATTAACAAATTCAGGGGGGTCTGTGAAGAGCTGTGACAATCAGAGCATACAATATGACAATGGAAGAAATTTTGCTTTAAAAGTTTGACTATTCATTTTATACATATTACAGCTACTGTACTGAACTATGCTAAATTTAAAACTTAAAAGCTTCACATAAAATAGTCCCTTATGGGCAGTAACAGTGTATGATTTTTTTTTAACAATACACAAATTCTACCCTTATTGTACTTTACCAATCCCATAGGAATAATGTCTACTGGTCCTTTTCAGAAAACTTTGGAGAAATGGGAAGTTGAAGAAAATAAATCATTTTTTATAGAAAAAAAAAAAAATTAAGAAATCAAGGCAGGGAGAGTATGTACCATGTGTGCAGCAAATGTTGCTTAAAGGAAATTTTAACTAGACCTGGCTAGTGATGAAAGTAGATTTATAATTCAGGATTTATTGTAATAGTTTTGAAATAGAAATAATGCATTTAAAAGAACTTAACATACAAGTTTGCTACTAAACTGCACCTGTTAATACAGAAAATCCATCATTAATAAGGTACTGAGCTATATTTAACCAAGTTTTACGACCCACGAGATATATTCAAGCAATAAGTGAGAATATAAGTACAAATAATTTTTTCAGTAAACCAAGTCAGATCTGTGTTTCTATATTGTATCATTAAATTTGTATTAGGCAAATGAACATGACTTCATATCAAAACTCATCACTATATTAAAACAGTTATGGCACATAGTTGGAGACTAAACCCGCTATTTAAACTGCAGTTTAAAACTGTAACAACAATAGAAATAATTATTTCTCAAATCTTTACACTCAAGAGTTAAGATGCAGTTCTGAACATATGTTCATTTAACTGAACAGGTTAAAAAACTACCAATTCAAACCCTCTTCTCTAGGGGAAAATAAATCCTAATGTAACTAGCAGGATAGGCTACTCATTAAAGCTGAACTTGGACAAATTCCAGAATAAATTTAAGGAAATATGAACAAGCAAGTCTTGCTGTGTAGTGGCATTTAGTGAAAATGAATCTGTCCTAATTAAATGATTTTTAAATACACTTTGGTTGTACTGAGTTTGCTGACAAACTGTAATACAGACTTGCTGAAATATTTGGATAAATCTGGCGTACCATTAGAGAAAATAGTTTTCTTCGCTGTTTTTGAATGAAAACATGAATTGGTGCTTATTATACACCATGCGTAGGCACCAACATAACCAATCCATGTAAGTTCACAGGCCTGCTCCGAAATATTTTCAGTCTGTAGACTTTAGGAACAGCAACTCATTCTTTTAAAATCAACACCTCAGAATGACTGAAAGAATATAGTTGTGAACAGCTGGCTCCAGAGGTTTATATAGAGTCCCCAACTGCAAAGCTGGAACCTGCAAAATGTTTCCAAAAATTTAATTTTTGTTATTACTCATATCCTGTACAGTAAAATACGATTAGTTCATTTTTTCCAAAATAACAAAACCAGTAACGTGCTACTAGAACCCAGCAACTGTGCCTCAGAAGAACCTGAATGTAATTTAAATGCTTAAATAATCTCAGTCGGCATCTGCACACCTTTCCTCTTAAGCAAATAGAAAATTATACGCTGGTTTTATATTTGACATGAATGAAGGCTTCATCTACACACCTACAACAAATCCATATTTCTACTTAATGTGATCTTTCATATCAACTTAAAGAAAATTACAATTTTAATCCATTTTTTCTTTATATTTATGCAGCTACTATTGGGTAAGGGAAACAATGCCTAGCTACTTAATGACATCTATCAAAACTCTGAAGGGAGAAAAAGAAAGGGAAAGGAAGTTAACCACTATGGTCTTGGAATTACTATTTTTCTAAATGTAAAATTAAAGGCACTACTACTCACAATAAAAACCAGCCATATTACACGTCTGTATACAGGAACAGTCTTCAGACAGCAACATAGTTATTTGTGTTAGAGGGCCAAGTTAATTATTATAAAAAAAAAAATTAAACCAGCTTTGGAAACTTCATTTCAAAAACATCTTCAAGACCGATGTCTTCAAAACCTCCTCTCCTATAGGCTTCATTAAAGGCTGCCTGACATCTTATATGATCTCTTTACACAGGTCAATTTTCAGCAGCTGCCTCTGTCTCTTATTTGTAGGAAACATGGCTAACCACATAATTTATTACAAGGGAGAAAGCAATGAACTTCATCCAAAAAAAAAGAAAAAAGAAAAAAGAAAAAAGTCTTGAACAAAAAAAGAGTCTTTTTCTTTCTGAAAATTTTGGAGATGGGATTAGAAGGGACCAACACAATCATTTTCAAAACTGACTTCTATATAGTATTTTTTAACATCAGCTCTGGAATTGAAATTTTAAGTGATGAAAAATATTTGTAAAGTGTTAATTCCTATGTGAACTTCAGAAAAAACACAGATTTCCTTGAAACAATTGTGAAAACGTAACAACTCAGGCAAAGGGCAAGCTTCAATACATCTTAGGAAATGAACAGAGATTATCCATTCTCAATTCTCAGTACAGTGTGTGTTCTAATGCAACAATAAAATTTAGCTTTATTCAGCAAAGCAAAAATAAATGCATTATTACAAGAACAAAAATAATTACTGAAATCAACTTAGTATCTAAAAGGAAGAAACACTGCAGAAAAAAGAATCCCTTTGAAGCAAGGAATGCAAGACTCTGGACATAGATGTTAGGAGGTCTAAACTTGGACTATTTTTAAAATCCTTTAGTTTGTTTTGTTACATCTGGACATGAAAAATTATGATCATTACATGGAAGTAATAATACTGGTTTGTGAAGCAACAAGGAATTGAGAAGCAGTGACCTCAGTGGGATGGTTATTGTAACTTTATCCGCTGTGAGACACCACAAGAAAATGTTGAAGACTGCAAGAAAAAACAGAGACATGGAATGTGAGGGCAGGAAAGTCTTAATTTCTCTCAGCTTGAATCCAGCCACACTAAGCATCAGATGAGTCTTTCTACCCACTGGATTAAAAATTTAAGAAAGAAGGCAAGAAAGCAATCTATCTCCACTTCCAGTTAAGTCATGGCCTATGCGCCTCAAAATGCAACAGATCTGAACTAAAAAACTTGATAGAAACAAGGGATAACCCAACAAGGAGTT
The DNA here is from genome assembly GCA_013399095.1 of Psophia crepitans. Classification (NCBI taxonomy): domain Eukaryota; kingdom Metazoa; phylum Chordata; class Aves; order Gruiformes; family Psophiidae; genus Psophia; species Psophia crepitans. Next base: position 252,710 of record VWZZ01004466.1, on the reverse strand, counting down.
GGGGTTTCAGTCTTATTCTTGGACACAGAATAAACTATGGTGGCTGCTGAAACTGTAATGCAGGAACATGTTAAACCTGCAGCTGCATTAGAGAAACATATTTAGAATGTTTAGATTTAATTTAGCTTGCTAGCCTTGGGAAAGCCCGTCAATGGGACAGATGCTAGGGATCTGAACTCCCACCTAATTGCAAGTGGGGGTCAGTCACTAATTGCTATTTCTTCCTTTGAAAAAAAATCCTTTTCTAATCATTAGTTAATACATGTCTCCAGAAAGACTCGTTAGTGATATGAGCAGTCTATGAAAGAATAACATTCCAAGTTCTTGCTCTGAGATTAGAGAATGAGCCCTCAGTCTTCTTTATGTCCTAACATACACTTAGCTTTACACACATCATCAACCAACTGAATCTTATACATAAAGTTGTATCTTTGAAGAATTGCATCTTCAGGACTCCACAAGGTGTTGGGGGGAAATCACAAAAAAGTTAAGATAAGAAACTCTCCTCATGGAATGTGATTAATGCCAATTTAGGACTTATTTTTCTTGCTTACACTTTAAACACCTATTCTTTCTTCACTTCTATAAGAAGGTCTGTAACTTTTTTACATGAATACAGGAATCTTACTGTCATTGATTTTGGGGACAAGGGAAGGAATATGACACTTAGCTTCATTATGTCCAGCAAGATCCAAATATAAAGACCATGAGAAAAATCAGTACTCATGAACCAAAAATCAAAACATATTTTAAAAAAAAACCAAAACACCACCAAAGCCGGCAGTGTGCCCAGGTGGCCAAGAAGGCCAACGGCATCCTGGCCTGTATCAGGAATAGTGTAGCCAGCAGGAACAGGGAGGTGATTGTCCCCCTGTACTCAGCCCTGGTGAGGCCGCACCTCGAGTACTGTGTCCAGTTTTGGGCCCCTCACCACAAGAAAGATATCGAAGCCCTGGAGCGTGTCCAGAGAAGGGCAACGAAACTGGTGAAGGGGCTGGAGCACAGGTCTTATGAGGAGCGGCTGAAGGAACTGGGCTTGTTTAGTCTGGAGAAGAGGAGGCTCAGGGCAGACCTTATTGCCCTCTACAACTACCTGAAAGGGAGTTGTGGTGAGCTGGGGGTTGGCCTCTTCTCGCAGATAACTAGTGACAGGACAAGGGGAAATGGCTGCAAGTTGCGCCAGGGAAGGTTCAGGTTGGAGATGAGGAGAAAATTCTTCTCTGAAAGGGTGATCGGGCATTGGAACGGGTTGCCCAGGGAGGTGGTGGAGTCACCATCCCTGAGGGTGTTTAAGGAAAGGTTAGATATGGTACTTAGGGACGTGGTCTAGTGGGTAATAGGTGGTGGGGGGATGGTTGGACTAGATGATCCTTGAGGTCACTTCCAACCTTAATGATTCTATTCTATTCTATTCTAAAAAAAAAAAACCAAACAAAAAAAACAAACCACAACCAAACACACCACAGAAAGAAGTCCAGAAAGAAGCAAAAACTTTCTATAGGGCAGCACTGGCTTGATGAAGGTAGTACAGAGTGAATTATACCAGAAGTAGAGCACTTTTACACCTACTATTTGAGTTGTGACTTGCATCTTTCCAGAGAACTAGCTCCCACTTGAAAAAGCAGCAATGCCAGAATAAACACAATCACTATCATTTAACCCCCAGTAAATAAGTTTCCCTGCTGTGTGGGTGAAAATCAGCTGGAATTTTGAGACAAGCAGCTGATCAAGACCACCAAAATCACCAGAGGTAACCAGGTAAATGTTGCTAGTGTCCACAAAACCCCAACAACAAAGATCTGTGTTTATTAAAACAAAGTGTTGCATTTTTTTGGTAGCTTTTGCAAATCTACTATCATTGCTTTGGATACCACAGCGTAATCTCATCTGAGCAGCCACAAGGGTGGAACAGGGTTTGGGGAACTGCCTTTCCACAGCACAGCCTGCTTTACCATCCAGAGAAGCAATCTCTCTCTCCCCCTCCCTCTCCCATTTCCTCTCCTCCTTCCCCCTTCACACACTCCCAGAAGCAGCAGCAACAGCCATTAAATCAATCCTCTAAATCTGCCACACAGAGCCATTTGGTTGCCATTAGCAGGTAAAACAGGGAGCCAGGAGGGCTCAGAAACATGCTGGTGTTCAATGAAGAAAACTGCACGGATAAACGCAGTCATCCGCTGAACATGATGCAACAAAACAGGAAGAGGACACGACACAAAGGCTGCTGCCATTTGGCAAGGAGATCCATGCCTAACCTCGTGTTATCAAGGGAGCAAGGCTCCTGACTGTAGCAGTCCACAGAACAGCAACTACTTCCATCATCCTTTCATGCTGTCAGAAAAAAACGGGAGCAGCTCCCAAAACCATCCCTTCAATCTGAGGGAAATTCACACAGTCAATTTAGCTGTGAAACAACAATATACAAGATATTTTTGTAGGATATAGGATATGATTTTGTAGGATATAATTTTTTTAATTACTAGGAGCACAGATAAGGATTTTTTTTATATAGATTTTTATTCAATATGACCTTTTAAAATATCACTCATTTTGTTTTTAAGTTACTGTCAAATTACCTTTTTTATTTGCGGTAGAGCTGCAAAATTTGGCATCTTAAATACAAATTGGTTATCTCCTAATAAATTTACTTCAAAACATGCAGATATTTAATTTCTTAGTCTATTCCACTCTATTAATGATTTCAAATTTCAAACTCTTTTCCACCTTCAAATTTTCCATGTGACATACCTCTTTTCTATTTCTTACACTTGAGAAATTATCAAAGATGTTAAAAAATTACACATACATTATTTACAAGAAAACAGCCCAGCCCATGAGCCCTGTCTATGCTGAGGACCTCTCCCTTTCTCAGGGCCAGCACAGCTTACCAGATACAACCCTATCCTGTAGAAGGAAAAACTTGAGTGTAGACCTGTATTTTACGCAGAGGAAAAGTTGCCATCCCAGAAGTCTGACCCTTCTCCAAGCAACACAGATGTGTAAAACATCTGTTGCAATAGGAACGTTGCCCCTCCCTGGAAGTGTTTGCCCCATCCCTGGAAGTGCTCAAGGCCAGGTTGGATGGGGCTTTGGGCAACCTGGTCTGGTGGAGAGCGTCCCTGCCCATGGCCGGGGGGTTGAAACTAGATGATCTTTGAGGTCCCTTCCAGCCCAAACCATCCCATGATTCTGTGAACTCACAAGAATGCAGATATGGTGAACAGAGGATTCGTTTTCTTCTCATCTGAATACATCTCCTGAAGTAAGGATATATTCAAGTCCTGCAAGCTAGGAACAGCAGTTCATGAGAGTTAACTGAGACAGAAGATGGCTCCTTTTTCTGGGGTGCAGGGAAGAAAAACTGCTTTGAGCAGGAACAGTCACAAGGACAGATCTATAGACTTTGCTGTCTCGCAAAAAGCTAAGTAACTGGTAGAGCATTCTCCCAGCCCTTGTAGAAACGGCAAGACAAGAAGCGACAGAAGATGGCAGTGACATTCAAGAAGGAGAGAGGCACAAAAAGGGCCACAGAATTACCTTCCTCTCACAGGTTTCAAATGGTAAGAAGAAAAAGAAAGAAAAAACCCAATACAATGGGATTAATAGATTTGGGATTAAAGCACAAGGATGGACAACAGTCACCAAGAAAAAAAGAAACAAGTAAGAGGACACAAAGGAAAACAAGCATCTTTAGCACGGCATTGCCAGCAGGTCTAGGGAGGTGATTGTCCCACTCTACGCTGCACTGGTGCGGCCTCACCTCGAGTACCGTGTGCAGTTTTGGGCGCCACAGTACAAAAAGGACATAAAGCTATTGGCGAGTGTCCAAAGGAGGGCAACTAAGATAGTGAAGGGTCTAGAGGGGAAGATGTATGAGGAGAGGCTGAAGTCCATCAGCTTGTTCAGCCTGGAGAAAAGGAGATTGAGGGGAGACCTCATTGTGGTCTACAGCTTCCTCACGAGGGGGAGTGAAGGGGCACGCTCTGATCTCCTCCCTCTGGTGACCAGTCATAGAACCCAAGGGAATGGCATGAAGCTTGGTCAGGGGAGGTTTAGGTTAGATATCAGGAAAAGGTTCTTCACCGAGAGGGCGGTGGGACACTGAAACAGGCTCCCCAGGGAGGTGGTCACGGCACCAAGCTTGGCTGAGTTCAAGAAGCATCTGGACGATGCTCTGATTGGGCTGGTCCTGTGTGGAGCCAGAGTTGGACTCCATGATCCTTATGGGTCCCTTCCAACTCGCGATATTCTATCATTCTATTCTATGATTTTATGATTCTAGAGTATTTCCAACAAAATGCTTGGAAGATGGGAAGAACAACGTGAGAACAGAAGAAACTCAAAGCACATGTGAAGAGAACAAGCTATATGATTGAACTTTCTTTGAAAGGTCTTGAAAACTGAAAGTAAGGATCAGAAGAAATAAAATTATATTTAGTGCATTAAGAGGAAGACAGTTGAATGAAATGCTGACAATAGGAACAGAAAGAAAATACATTTAGTCCCCATACACCCCCTTTTCTGCCCTCCCCTGCAAATTTCTCATATGTAACATTTTTTAATAGGTAGTTGTAACTCGCTTCTAAGGACTCCCATGAAAACTGTGTAAACCAGAAAAAGTTACTAAATGTAGCTAAAATTGCCTAATTATTCTTTTTCTTGAAGATAAGTAACAGCTGCAAAGTTGTTAGAAGATGGACCACAACTCACTGAAAGAAGCACAAAACTTCCATTTCATTTCTTCTCTGAAAGGTTCAAAAATCATCTTGGGAACTAACAGAGTTTCAAATTCCCTGCTGAAGATTCAAGAGCTGAACACAACCCCAACTTCAAGTATATGCAACAATTGGTCTAAATAAGAAACTTTGTCCAAAAATGTAAGTTGGTTAGGATTTGGGTTTTTCTGTGAATTTCTTCTACCAAATATTTTTGCATATTGCTTATTTTGTCTCCTAAACTTAAAATCTTTTGACAGAAAAAGATACATTTACAGTGAGAGAAAAAAGATTGTTTGAAGTTCTTGCAAATTTTTTATAGCTAGACCGTAAAGGACAGAGAGGTAAGAAGGTGCATGGCTGCACTAGCTAACACAAAATATTTGAACAAAAATATTGCACTGAATGGAGATGTCACAAGCAGGAAGTACACAAGACTGAAAGAAACTAAGACATATTTCTGTACTCACAGGCAACTACTCAAGGCCATTAAATCAAGATAGATAAATAAAAGCACCTAACTCCATTTGTCCTTGCCTGAAAGTACCCCAAAAGTCAATTCTAGTATCCTTTAAGATAGAAGTTACAGCAACAAAAGGAAGTTTGTGGGGGTGGAAGGGGGTGGGGGAGCAGGGAAGGATGTTTTCTTTTTCCCATTACCAGAAAAGCCTTTAACAGCAAAGGATGGATCAAGGACATGAACGGACAAGGTGTGCTAATGATTCATATGTATACGCTGCATAACACCAGAAAGAGTATAAAGGTTGTTAAAATTAATATATTGTGGCCTCATTAATTAGTAACCTAAACAGAATTTTAAAGGATATCAGAGGCTATTTGAAGCAAAACATTAAATGTCAAGAAAAGCATAATAATTTTACTTCAAAGACTAATTACTGTTAAATTTAAATATACCATCTTAAACAATGTCTCTGGCATCAAGTTTACACCATTCTTTCCTCAAAAATAATACAAACTTTGAAGAAGATTCTATGGATATCAGGGGTTTTTTGTGTTTAGTATTGGTGTATTAACTTTGAGTTTCATTACATCTATTTCATTACTTAAAAACACCACAAGCCCTAGTGAGTCTTCAAGACCATCATGATTATCACAGACACACAGACTGAAGAAAATATACTGTCAGTAAAACACAATGTCAGAAAAGCATTTTCTTGCTGTAATACATGCACACAGCCAAATCCAAGGTGCATAGAAAATAAAAATTATACTCTGACAAATGCACATACTTTCAGAGCAAGAGACTGTCAGTGACAGCATTATCACAATTCCATTTCTTTTCCCTTCTTTTAAAAATTAAAAATACAAAACTCAGATTCTTAATTCTGTCATTCTGCATGTGTATGCACGTTTCTTGACTATAAAAAGAATATTCTAATCATGCTTACCTAACACATTTCCTTCTATTTGATTGTTCATTTTGGAATCAGGCATTAAACTCAAAGGAAATGCCAGTTAAACATCAGCAAACAAAACCAATTAAAAAATTATTTTAAAATCCTGCAGGCTTTTGTTTAAAAACCATACATGTCATAATGGATAAAAATTCTGACTAACTGAAAAATTAATACACAATTTTTGTATTAATGCCTTAACTACATAATCCTTTCCATTTCTTGCATCAACATCAGAAGCACCTGCAACAGGTATAACCAATTTCCAAATCTGTTCTGATAAACAGATTTTATTCTCAGTTTACTGTTTAAGGGCCTCATCATCCCACACGAGCCTGACTTCAGTTATTCTCTTATTCTTCCTTTTTTTTGTTCAAATTGCCCTCTAACATTCTCGTCCAAAACATGTCATATTAAATCTAGTTCAGAAACTGGGAGCTGATGTCCTTTAGAAGATTAAAACTTAATGAAAAATCAGACAATGCCTACTGAATGTACAGGCCCAACGAAGGTCCAAACATCAGCATCTCTCCCGTACAGTACCTGTTCGTCAGTGTGTGCCGGTGAAGGTTGCTTTAAAAATCGTTGATAAAGAAATAATAATAATTAAAAAAATAATAGAAAGCTATACAACTAGGATAAAAGTGCTTGAGGAAAAATGGAGAGGATGTTTCCTTGTATGCAAACAATACACAAACACTTAGCCTAGAACCAAAGGCAGCTCCTGATCTAGGAGAAGAACTATTCCTATAGAAAAGAAAAAGCATATCTGGGTCCCAGAGAGAACAAGTGTGAGGAGAATACAGCAAACAAATTACACTGGACACAGGACAGTATGTTTCTCCTACCTAGAGGTTAACTGCTAAGGTATTATGGAGAGCTGAAAAGGTAAACATGCACATAAGTCTTTATATTTGGTTTTATTTGTTGTTCCAAGTGAACATAATGCAGCTTTTTTTTAATAAAATGTCTTAAGTCACCATTTATCATGGTTATCAGATTCAATTGTCACATAAACATGCTTACGTGCATGCATATAGATGCATAATTTAAGACTATAATGTTTCTGGTACCTCACTCCAGGAAATGAAGCCTACCACTTGAGAGTGAAGCTCTGCAGAGTCAAAGAAGGATATGCTACAGCTTGTGCAGTAACACAACAATGCCTCATAATCATAATGAAGGTAACCATAAAAAGATAATCAGCAATTCTACATAGCTTATTCAAGAAACCTTTAAACATACAGCTTTGGTGATGGAGGATTATTTGGTACACAAAGTGAGTAACACCATTTCCGAAACATAATTCTAACAGGGAACTGTACTAGAAGTCCTAATGCATTAACGACAATCTATTTTTTTCTTCAAGTTACTGTATTTAACAGCTACACATTTTTAAACCAGTGCTTTCAATCCTATCAACTCCCATGGTGTCTTCTTATAAAGATGCAAAGACAAAAATGAAAGCTATGAGAGCAACTGTAACACTGAAGTGTACTCTTTCAAAATCGTATGTAATAACCAGCATTTGAACGGGGCTGGTTAGCAGGATGACACCACAATTGACCCTCATGCCTTTCAGTTTCAGGATGCAAGTTTCAAGCAGGTTACATCCTTACTTGCCAACTAAAGGAGGCCAAGTGCAGGCTCCAGCCATGGTCTGTGGCTGTGCATAGTGTTCACCTGTTCGCTTGCTCCCTGCCAGCTGCCACTTTCTCAAACAATGATGAAGGGACCAAGCACGTCAAAAGCTGTCCCCAGTCTAAAGCATGATCATACCCTTCTTAGCTTTAATTTTAATTTTTTCCTCCTCCTTTTAGGAGTGGAGGGGAAAGCTACAGCTAGGCATGTGGATATGACCTGAGCCATGAGAGGCCACCAGGCCTCTGAGCTGCAGACTGGTTTCTGAAATGTTTTATTTAGTGGTGTGGATGCCACCTCAGATACTGTATGTCTCTGATGCACAGATACACTTCGAAGGATTTTTTAAAAAAAAAAAAGCCACCAAATTGCAGGCAAAATTCTGGAGAAACAGACGACAAGAGAAATTCTTTACTGTGAGGGTGGTGAGGCACTGGCACAGGTTGCCCAGAGAAGCTGTGGAGGCCCCATCCCTGGCAGTGTTCAAGGCCAGGTTGGATGCAGCTTTCAGCAACCTGGTCTAGTGGAGGGTGTCCCTGCCCATGGCTGGGGGGTTGGAACTAGATGATCCTTGTGGTCCCTTCCAACTCTATTCATTCTATGATTCTATGAGAAACACTGTGTGTGAAGAATTGCCACCATTGGATCTTTCTAGCCAGAGTCTGCGTGGGTAAAACCTCATGAACGGAGAATACCACTAAAAATCCTAACCATGTTTTCTACAGATAGTGGTAACATTAAGTAAGAGAAATAGAATTTTCCAAATATATTCAACACCAAAAAAATATGCATTAGGGATCCAAATTTTCTTCAGTATTTATGCTGCATAACAGCACTTCAACTTTAAGACAGTAAGTTTTTCATACCTTTCACCAGTTTCAAGTAAAGCAAAATGGTGCTTTAACCCTGAAAATCCTACACGTTTTGAAATAAATACCATTTACTTGTTTCTAGTACAGATGTCAGCAAATACTGATGGCAACAGTTACAACAACCAGGATAAAGTATTCACCATGTGCAATCACTTTCCCTGGACAGATATTAGTTAATAGGCTTAATTAACTTTCACTGAAGAGCCTTGACAATTAATTAGTCTAAATAACTACACTGGAAACACTACAGATGACCACCTTTTACTGTTAACTCTGCCAAACTTCCTCCTCATGGACAATACTAAAAAATACAACTGCTTCCAATTTCCATTGATTAAAAGAGCACTTTTAACAGATTTGCTAAATGCTGCCTGCCACATCTGTTGAGAAGTAGTAACATTAGATCTGGACTACATTAGAAAAAAAAGTTAAACTAGAGGTTTCCAACTGAAGTTAATTTGTAGTCACACTAATCAAGCTGCAAGTCATGTACTCAAGAATGCAAACTCCCTCCTGGGCAGAGGGTTGCTCTTGGTAACGAAGAGCAGCTCCTTCCAGAAGTGCGCAGTTGAAAAGTGCCACAAAATGTTCATGCTGAAATTTGATACATCAACATCACTGCAGATTAGAAAATGTCCTACACAAGTTCCTTAAGCACCTTCATCCTTACACACAAGCATGGCCCACTTTAACTTTTATCATGAAAGATATGTTAAACCATGTTATCAAAGAAAAATCATTCTCTTGTCAAAACTAAGTGTTAAATCACCATATATAACTGTTCACTATTTGCTATGATATATTGACATACCTAATCCTCAAAGATGCACAGTAAACCAAACTTCTGAAAGTGTCAAATTTGTTGCTCGCAAAGCCATACCAAAACCAGCAACTAATAAATTAAAAAAAAAAAAAGAAAAATCTGATTTAGCGTTATGGTCCTTGATGCATTTTCTAGGTGATCGCAGAGAAGTACGCAATGCCGAAGCAATCCAGCGTGCTCCCTTGACTGATTGTTCACATCTGAGGCAATTCTCCACAACCAGCTCTGCAAAACCCAAGAGAATTACTGTTTCTGTCTGGTTGTGCACTACCCATGTCACTGGCATATCTCAATAGTCCAAACAGGTTTTTACACATGCTAGCTCTAACTCACATGATGCTGATGTGGCTGGAACTCTCTCCTGTCCCAAACACTGCTGGCATCTGTTCAGGCATGCCATCTCAGCTATTTTCTGTTTCGAAGGATACCCTGAATTTTCATCTGGCAGTTATATCCAATTACTGACATAACTAATAGTCACAACTGAATGCTACCAAATTAGTTTCATGTGTTTTCAACCTGTTTCTGCTTCTGACCCAGGAACCGAGCATGCCCCTCAACTGCCCATGTGAAACACAATCCACATCCAACCTAAATTGACATTACTTTTGATTTACTGTGACTAGTCGATAAAACAGGCTGCCAAAATCAAGACCCAAGTGTCAATTTATTGGAAAACTTCCTAGATTTATGATCTAATGTTCACAGTCTGTGGGTATCTGGCTCCATGTTTCCTGCCAGCAGGGTCTGCTTGCCTCTTACTAGCACAACTGCACTGAACTGCATGACAGCTACATCCCACGACTCTCAAGCTCACAACTCTACTGTGATTTCTAGTTCTAAACAGCACCGCTCCACTGGACATGCCCTGCGAAGATGTTTCAAACAAAAAAGCAACAAAGACAGACAGTTCACCTGATCCTCCATTATACACTTTTAATCCTCTCTTCAGTGTGCAGCAAATCCTAAAATTCCCTACTGTTATGACAGTAGTACCTTGTTGGTAAAGCCCAAGTCATCAGGAGCTAATTTCCTTGCTAAACTTCTTAGTGTGCGAGAAGTCAGATCTTCATCTACCACACTGCACATGGATCAACATGAATTGCTGTCACCCTGGCCAAGTCATTGCGATACCATTATGTGCACACAGGATTTTCAAGATGACCCATAAAGTAAACATGAGCAGGTGCAGATCCTGACTCAGACTGCAACTTATGACTTTACTGGATTGTGTAATGAGTCTAACTATGAATTCTACCCATAAAAATACAGTTGCACAGCGTACCACTTAGTGGCTGTTATTAAGAGAGGGATGTTTGCCTTGTAAGGGATATCTGATGGAAAAAATTTGAATTAAAGCTGTATAAAAATACAAATACCTTTACAGTAAAAAAACTTGAGCAAAAACCTGAACAGTAATAACACAAGATCTTTAGAATCATCATTTTTTGTAATGTTTAATACTGAAGTTAGAAATTAAAGGAGTTGAACTAAATTATGTGTACAAAGCAACCATAAGGCAATTACACGGTGACAAAGTCAAAATAAAAGCTAGGAAGTCAGGTAAGAAAACACAAACTGCTGATCTTCAGGTTGCTGGCAAAAGTATGTGTCTCAATATCATTGTATAATAGTTAGCCAAAAGGAGGTTACGACCTGACTTGACAATCTAATGTAGACGTAACAGATTCTAGAGACATATTAAATATTTACCTTTACAGTTAAATCTGTGTTGAAATATTAAGAACAGCTCTATTATACAAATGTTTTTAAGGGTTCATTAAAAAAGCCTCCCAAAAACACACACATACATTCCACGTGAGGATCTCTCTATCTAGATCTCTATAGCGATCTTTCAGTACTGAGAGGGTACCTTATTAATAAGATAACTATGTCGACTGTAATCCACAGCTTTCACAAGTGAAACAAGTGACTTGTTTCACAAGATGAAGTGCCCAGCAAATGATAAGTGTGACTTCCTTTAACAGCAAAGCAAATTTTAAACTTTTGCCAGCTTTTGTCACTAATGATTAGCTCATCAACAAAAACACTGCAGGGAAGAGACACAATTCCAACACAAATCAAATCTCATGTTGTCAAGAACCCTTCCTCATCAGAAACCGCTTGACTAAGATCAGCGCACTGCCTATGTTTAAGTTGAAATTAATTTCCTAAGACAGTATCTGCAGGAGAGTTCAAAAGAAAGAATCTTTTAAAAAATTATATCTATTTAGTCTCTCAGATTTTTTCATTTACCAGTGATTATCTAGATCTACGTGCAAGCTTCTAGTGCAGATTTTTGTTCTGAAACACTAACAGTTCAAGAACAATCAATCAGCTGCTCTGTATTCTCTAATAATTGAAGTGCAGACAACAAAATTAATTTACCCAGCAGGCCCTCAACTTCATAAAAGGTTCAGTCACCCACTCAAATTTAACATGACCAGCTATTAGTCCAGTCTGTACTGGTGCTTCTTTGCAGATAGAAAATCAGCAGCTACTGCTCTGGTCTCCACATGAGAGACTCGTTAGCAAGCAAACAGATCTCTTGAAAGTAGACTACTGCACTAAGATGATGAATATAAAGGATGCAGGGATAGATCATGTCATCCCCATTTATAATCTTATTCCACAGGTGGAGACAGTGAGAACCTTCCCACAGAGCTAATAAAAGAAAATGAGAGTCTGGAACACTTGTCATAGGATGGGAATTTCAAGAAGACAGGTCAAGAAAGAAGAAAAGCAGTAAGATAACACACGTAACAGGACAAATATCTACCTCAAAATATACAGACACCACACTTCACTACCTACCCAGATATCAGAAAAATAAAGGAAGGCTATTCAGAATCTATATTCTTTAATGTTACTTTAATATTTGTCAGAAGTACAATAAAGTGGTATTTTATACGTAACAGAGCATTATAACACTAAAGTGTCTAACACTAGATTACCTCATCTGTTACCACAGACATTGTACCCAAAAGAAAAAAAAAAAAGGGAATCAGCTAATTTGTCTCAAGATTTCTGTTTGGCAATAAACATTCTTGTCATTCATTCTAGGCCTTTACCCATATTCTGCTAATTCTTAGTTGTTTTTAGACATCCTCCTGAAAGCTTTGAAAGCTGCTTTACAATCTGGCATGCAACAAAACATAAAGTAGTTGTAAAATATTGACATTAACATCGTATTTTGCATCTTGTTTTGTTTGACAAAAACAAAAGACCAGATGTTTTACTTTCATATAAAAATAGATTAGCTATAGAATTTAAAAGATGTCCAAGACTTAGTTAACTAGTGAGCTTGAGCACATTTCTTTTCTAAGAAGAAAGCGTATTAACTGAAATTAAAACAGACATCAATCTAGTAGGTAAACAAAACAGCACTTTTGTAACATTTACGGTTATTTACTGGAATTTACTGGGCTGATGTTGCTGGAATTTTATCTGTTGAAATACGCCACCAATGTTTATCAACTATTTTTAAAAAACAAATATTACTACAGTACTTTACACACCATATACATTTTGAGATTATTATATTGAAACTAGAAAAGAAAGCTATTCTACTGATTTATGTCAGAAATAAAATTGAGATTTTCACTGCTAACTCAAAACATACTACCTGAGGGATTCCATAACAGTTCATAAAATGTCTTTGTTTTTAAAAGGTACGGTCTGTGGTATATATTTTCTACAAAGAAATAGAAGAACACATGTAGCATCAGATGTGTGTACTTTAAGAAACTCTGGAATGTGAAATCTAAAAATCCAAATAAAGCAGGTGGTATAATTTGGGGGGAGGTGAGGACTGAATTTAAGTTTAATGACATTACCAGGTTATCCTACCAGACTAATTCTCACTCACTGCATGACTTCAATGAAGCTCTCAGTCCTCATGCTGATTTCGATTTAGTTCAAGTGCTATTTGATGCGTTTCATCTGGAGTTTTATTCACTTCAAACTACACTTCATTTAACCAGGCTGCTGCTGTACTCATTTGTTTTTCTACTTCATTATCAGCAAATTGGTGCTGCTTCATTTAGATAAATTGATGGAATAAGTTAATTTAAGATAATTATTTCTCACTGTTAATAAATAAGCTCTAGAAAGATATATCACAGAAAAAAAATGAGAACGCTATTAAAATTATTCTTAAATACACTAGACCACAATAAGTGTTGGTCCAACAAGATCTGCTAATAAATGCTGATAAGATTATTTGCTATTTTAAGACAGGATCATTCCCCTGCCTCCACTCCCCAAAACTACTACTCAGCTTTATTTTTTTTACATTATTAGTCTACCATAGTCCCTGTTCTGGTTTCAGCTGAGAGAGTTAATTTTCTGCAGAGTCACCAGTGTGGGGCTGTGTTTTGGATTTGTGCTGGAAGCAGCGCTCATAGTGCAGAGATGTTTTTGCTGTTGTTGGGCGATGCTTACACAGAGCCAAGGCCTTTTCTGCTTCTCGCACTGCCCCACCAGCGGGATGCCTGGGGGTGCGCGGGGAGTTGGGAGGGGACAGACAGGGCAGCTGACCCCAACTGACCGAAGGGATATTCCATACCGTATGGTGTCATGCTCGGTTTATAAGGGGCTTGGGGGAAGAGGAAGTGGGGGCAGCGGCGTTTGGAGTGATGGCGTGTGTCTTCCCAAGTAACCATTACGCATGACGGAGCCCTGCTGTCCTGGGGATGGCTGAACCCCTGTCTGCCATGGGGAGTGGGGAATGAATTCCTGGTTTTGCTTTGCTCATGGCGTGTGGCTTTTGCTTCACTGATTAAACTCTTGTATCTGAACCCACGAGTTTTCTTACTTTCACTCTTCTGATTCCCTCCCCTTCTCTGATGAGGCGGACTGCGCAAGCATCTGTGTGGTGCCCAGCCACCGGCTGGGGTAAAACCATGACAGTCCCTATTCCAGCTGGGCACGCATCACAATACAATGCATTTTTAAAAGATAGAGAGAAAGAAAGTGAGCAAGACAGAAAGCACAAGAGAAAAGCAGAGAAGGCACGAGAGAGAGAACGTGAGCGCAAGACCATGCGCATGAGATAGAGCATGATGGCAAGCGTGCAACAGCGCATGTGGAAAAGCATGAGAAACCACGCATGAGCAGGAAAGAGATGGAGCGCAGCGAGCACAACCACACACAAAAGAGCACAAGTGCACTCATGAGAAGGCACTAGCACTTGAATATCATGAATTTGTCAGATGACAGATATTTTCCAACTATTTTTCATCTCTAATATATTTTATTTTGCACAACTAACCACGGGTTTTATAATGTACTAAATAATTTTAAGTTTACCATTACACATTAATTTATTTCTACAGTGGCCAGGAAGGCCAATGGCATCCTGGGGTGCATTAGAAGGGGTGTGGTCAGTAGGTCGAGGGAGGTCCTCCTCCCCCTCTATTCTGCATTGGTGAGGCCGCATCTGGAGTATTGCGTCCAGTTCTGGGCCCCTCAGCTTAAGAAGGACAGGGAACAGCTAGAGAGAGTCCAGCACAGAGCCACTAAAATGATCAAGGGAGTGGAACATCTCCCTTATGAGGAAAGGCTGAAGGAGCTGGGTCTCTTTAGCTTGGAGAAGAGGAGGATGAGGGGTGACCTCATCAATATTTATAAATATGTTAAGGTTGAGTGCCAGGAAGATGGAGCCAGGCTCTTCTCTAGGTCATTAAGCGACAGGACAAGGGGCAATGGGTCCAAGATGGAGCATAGGAGGTTCCGGGTTAATATAAGGAAAAACTTTTTCACCGTGAGGGTGACAGAGCACTGGCACAGGCTGCCCAGAGAGGTTGTGGAGTCTCCTTCTCTAGAGACATTCAAAACCCGACTGGACACGTTCCTGAGTGATGTGCTCTAGGTGGTCCTGCCCTGGCAGGGGGGTTGGACTAGATGATCTTTCAAGGTCCCTTCCAAACTCTACAATTCTGTGATTCTGTAACCAGAGCTTAGTGTTAAATGTCAGGTCATGTCAGGAACGGTTGTCAATCCTACCAGAGTACTGAAGTACCATGATTAGTGCCAATCTTGGGTTATCCTGGTAACATTTACCATTTTTCAGGAAAACACCGCAACAGAACAGCATTTCATTTGAAGTGGTTAGAAATTTTGCAAACTATTGATGGAAAATGTGAGAAAGTCAATTAAGCTGCTACCACCTGGTGGTATGCTGATTGTGCTAAAAACCTCTATTTAACATCATGTCACAGTTTGTGAGAGGAAAAACTAGTATATTCTCTATGTAGCACTGTTAACAATCACAGGCACAGTCTTTTTTTTTTTATAATCCATTAAACTTTCACAAATGACTGTTACAAATTAGCTATACAACACAGAATGTTTGAAGCCAAAGTATTTGACACATTAACCTGTTTTCCTGTTATCTTGTCATTTTATCTGAGATTCTTTGTTCAGATTTAGTCATAAAGTGGTATTACAGAGAGCTACTGCTCAAAATGAGGGCTAAAGAAAACCAGTGTTATGTACAAAGTATTGCTAAAACATGTTTTCTTGAAAACAACCTTTTTAAATACAATTTACTAATAAAAACTGTTACACACTGACATATATGATCACAACATTTAACCTGTAGAGCTAAATTTAAATACTGACTTTTCGATGGCATTAAAGTTTAAAAAAAAGTAATTATATGGCTCATTTTATAAACCACAGAATTGTTTTCAGAACAAAAGTGATTGCATTTAAAAATCCGAACTACTAGAAACAGTTTAACACCTGATCACAATGTTAAAACACTTTCAACTGTAATAAGTAACAGAAATAAAAGTCTAGTAAAGACTGTCTTTTTGTGGGGTTGGGGGTGTTTTTCTTTTTTTCCCCCCATTTGTTGTTTTTTATTTGGTTGAGTTTAAACCAGAAAAAGCTGTATATAACTTCAGCTTTTGTATCGGCTCGAGAAAGAATGGGAACTGATTCAAAGTTCTGCATGGTCTACAAGAAAGTCCTTAATTACAAGGGTTGCGTAGCCTCTTCTCTCAGTCAAACAAGGGTCTGAAAAGTTTATTAACAGCTATCCTTACAAAGAAATTTATTAACGATAATATACTTAATAGTAGAATATGACAGAAGAGACAGAGAAGTTTAGGGATATATATGGAGTTTGGCATTTTCAAACCTTCATTAGAAACCCAGAAATAGTCGAGTACATTACTTAAATAAACCGTACATTCTTAATGCTCACCAATATTTGGGAAACTTGATCAGCTTGCCATAAACAGCAGTACTGAATGAGGGGATAACTGGAACGGGGAAGCAGTACAATCCTTTACTGTCCAAACAAGTCAGTGCTGCTTGAAAACCAAATATCTGAAATGAATTAAATCAGTTGAAGTGTATATTATCGTACGATGAGATCACTTACAAGTTACTTTTATAACATAATATACACACTTTATTTCATATTTATTGAGTATACTTTAAATTGTGTATTATTTTTAGATAAATCCTCTTCCCCAAAATACAAAAATAACCTAAACCAAAAATCCACCTAAAATAATAATCCAATAGGAATACATATAAACATATTTTCTTCTCTAAAAAATAAGTGTACACTACACTCTGCTGAATTTAAAAAAATGCCGAATTATAATTTATCTACTATAATGTATTATTCTATATCATTTATATCTGCAGACTGTGCATTGCCTTTCATATAAATAAATACTATCATCTTCTGTAATTATAACAACAGTGGCCTAAAAAAGTGGTATTTAAGGAAATGAGACGCTTTCCTTCAAAGTTTTTTCTCTTAATAAGAGCCGGCTAAAGAAATGTTCATCACAACAATTCTTTATGATCTTTTTTGTTCAATATGAAAAAGAAATGGTTGCATAGTTGACTTTTAACATGCTGTACCACTATCCACACAAGAACAGAACACTTCAGTCTATATTAAAGCTAGCAAATAAACTCTATAAAAATCAAAACCGAAGTCCACGTTTTGCAAACACTGATCGAACAGCTGCTAAAAACTTTCTAAATAGAAAAAAAATCCCCTCAAACTGAAAAAGATGCAGATTGACCTCCAATATCTTTAAATGTAACAGAAGGTAAACTAGTCACCCAAAAAACTGAAAGCTTGCCATGCAATTCTCGGACAGAGTTTGTTTTATGCAGGTACTAAGAATTTCATTGTTTAAATTCTATTAAAATATCAGTATGGACGTGAATGGATAACTGAAAAATTTAACAAAATTAACAGTATTGATAGTAAATATTTACGTTGCAGTAGCAACCAAAAGGTTTCAAACTGCCTGGGCACATCCTAAAAGCTTAAGAAGGCCTACTTTAAATGCCACTTTTACTAAAACCTCAGCAGATGGTAACTGAATACCTCAAAGTAATTTTTCAGTACCTTCTTAAACTTCCCCCAAACTCACAGTAAGAACTCCTCTCACAGAATGGATCTTTACCCGAGAACATTCAGAGGTTTCTCCTCTTATAAGAAAAAAAATGAAGTTGTCTGGCAACAGTTTTTGATTGCGTACCTTCACTATCATGGTTTTGCTCTATCAATACTACTAAAAGTGATGTTTTTTCCTCATAACACCCCATCAAGATTTTAAAAGTAACGCACTGCCATCCACATATTCTATAAGCATTATCCTAGAAGATGGGAAAGGCTTCTTTCCAAATTATTTTAACTCATTCCTGCCACAAAGACCTTGGGGCTTCAGTCTGCATAGTTTTTTCATGTGAAGTTCTCTGTTGACATTACAAAACCTTTGGCTCAGGTCAGAAGCAGGAACCCAAATGACAACATTCTGTAAAATGCGTTTACATCCTTTCAGATAAGTTGAAAGCTTTCTCCCAAGGAACCTGCTAATGCTTAGGATTATCTACACTTGTATTAAATTTTTCTCAGCACTCTGCAATAAGAAACAGATCTCAAGCCTTCTTTTACCTTCAGATAGCAGTGTGAGTAACAGTAATGAAGCAGGTTGTCAGACGGCTGGCCCAGGCTGCTGACCATGTGCACCAGCTGCTCGGCATACATCGGCACCGAGTGCTCCAGGTTAACCTTATCCACCAAAATTCGGACGGAAGGTAAAGGCCGCAGGGGCTGGAAGCTTGTAGCATTTAACAGGCCACTTATGTTCTAGGGGAAGGAGAAAAAAACATGCAATTATTATACTACAGATGTATTATCCACTATATTTACATATTTACACCTACACATGCACACACAAGCAAAACTACACGAGATAAACTGTTTACAGATCCCAAGGCCTTACTATGAATCCTCAATATTTTCAAAATAATTTATTGAAAGTTTAAAATTTCTGTATAAGCTTTTTACGCAGAACTGCCTTAGGTGTTTGGTGCCCAGGCGCTGGCAGCAGGGCCGGCCTCTGTGAGGGGAGACCAGGGGCTGCCTCATGCAGGACACAGTCAGTTCCAGCCAGCGCTGCAGCCACCCCACTGCAGGGCACGGCTGAGGCCATCGCTGGTGGCACCTCTGTGGAAATGTATTCAAGAAAGGGCAAGAACACCACACAGGCTGAGAGGACTGCGAGGGAAGAAGTGAGAAACAGTGATCCAAACAGCACAGTCAGAGAGGGAGGGGGGGGAGGAGGTGGTGCTCCAGGCACCGGAGCAGATGTTCCCTTGCAGCCCATGGAGGGGACCATGGTGGAGAGCAAGTGGGTATGTCCTGAAGGATACAGCAGCCTCGCGGAGAGGCCACACTTGAGCATATATTTCCTCAAGGACGGTGGAAAGGACTCACGCTGGAGCAGGAGAAAAGTGTGAGGAAGAGGGAGTGATGGACATGAACTGTTAAGGCCTGACTGCAACCCCTCGCTCCCTGTCCCCCTGTGTCGTGGGGTGGGGGGTAGGAGAGGCAGGGAATGAAGGAGTGAAGTTGAGACTGGGAAAAAGAAGGATGGGGAAAGGTAGTTATTTTGATTCTTGTCTTTGTTTCTCACTATCAAAATGTATTTTAATTGGCAATAAATGAAATTAATTTTCCCCAAGTCCTGTCTGTTTTGCTCATAATGGTAAGTATCTCCCCCTCTTTATCTCGACCCATCCTATTCTCTCCCCTATCCTGCTGAGGAGAGGAAGTGAGAGAGCGGCTGGGTGAGCAGCTGGCAGCCAGACAAGGCCAATCCAGTACAAGAATAGGCAAAGCCAAAATATTTTGTTCTATAAAATATTTGTTTACATTTTTATCACTCCAACTATCACCATTCTAAACTTATACTGATCTAACCTTTACACTGCCACATATTATTGTGAATTCACAGTCATGCCAGACATCTCAGGAAAAAAAATATAATGTCATTCCAAAAAAATAATTTAAAAAAATTTTAATAAAAGCCATTTTACACATCCCACTATATTTTTCATCGTATCTATTAAAAATAAGTACTGTATCCAGTACAAGACAGACAAGGAAATATCAGAGTAAGTTTGTTGCAGGGCTACAAAAGAGGTTAGGGTATTGGAGCGCATCAGCAATCTCTCAGGAGAGACATAGCCAACTGGTGTCACTCAGCCTGGAGAAGGCAGAGGGAGATCCTAGTGCTGCCTACAGCTACCTACTGGGAGGGTTACAGGGATGAGGAAGCCAGACTCTTGGCAAAGGTGTACTGTGAGGGCATGGATGAGTGGCAACAGACACAAGCTGAAAAGCCGGCAATTCCATGCAGGTCTGTGGGAAAGCTTTTTATGGAAGGTAAATCAGCACTTGAGTGCACAGCCCCTGGAGCAACCTGCTCTACTTGGGCTTGCTTTGAGCAGGATATTGGAGTCCTGGGAGATCATCTCCAGAGATCTCTTCCAATCCAAATTACTCTATGAATCTAAAAATTTTATTAAACTTGTATCAAAATCAGACAATAAATTGATGTATGCATGACTTCCAATCTAAAATTCAAAATTATTATTATTTTGAACAGGCTTGGCTTCACTCAGGAAACACAAATCAAAACTCCAAGTAAAAAAAAAAAAAAAAAATCAAAACCAGCCAAACAAAATGTTCACTTGAATTCAACTTGTTTGCCTCAAACCTACAATAAATATGGGACTGCTCTCCTATTATAAAAATACCAACTGCCCACGCCCATCAGGTGAAAAGCACCACAATTCATTGGGCTGTTCTGGGATGAAAGAAAATAATACTTCCCAGGAGGGACCTGGTAATGTCCCATTAGAAGTTTCTGAATGTAACCTAACACATCAAGAGGTGAGAGATTTATCACCAGTTCACTCACTCCAGCCACCTTAACTGATAAGCAGTCTAAACTCCTCAGATACACACTTCTAAAGCACACTCACCAAATAAATGGCACATCCTTGAAATTTTATGTATGTTGCAGACTAAAGACTAGTGATTCAAGTGAAGTATTAACTCGTACATTATTGTGTATATTTCACTTCAACACAAATGGGTTATACAAGCACACTCTAAGAAATGCCATAAATTAAGACTTTCCGTACTCTGTCCTCTTCTGCATACACATACAATCTTAAATCACACAAACATGCTGTAAATAAGCCCATTCTACAAGAAATTACAGCACAAATTAGACAGTGCTCCCCTCGTGAGCAGGTATCTATTACATTATCAAGATAATTTAATGTCATAGTGCCTTACATCATGTAATAATACTCAAATCCATCAATGTAAAAAAAAAGTAATAAACTTTTTCAAGTGTTTCTCATGTTTCTTACATATAAACGCTTCACAAATACCAGTAAGGCTACTTTCACGACACCTTCAGAATGTACGGCTTCATCTCCATTTTAGACAGAAGTTATCATGGAAAAGAAAGGTTGATACAAAACTATTTCACTAATTCCGGAAGTCAGTTTGAATGCCAGTTTTTTAATGTTTAGCACAGCAAAGTACTTCACAAATAAAAGCCTAACTCCCATTACTTTAACTGGAACCACAGACACCAAGAACTCCTGCAAAATACATAGCACTAAAAAAGTTTGTCCTCAAGTACAAAGAACATGTATTTAGTGTCCACTTGTGAAAAACACATTTAATATCAGATGAAAATTCCTAGAAATTGAACTCAATCGAGAAGTTATTTATTTATTTTTCCCCTCTTCTTCCCGTTTCTTTCCTATCCGTAAAACACCTTCCAGCTTCTGCTGCAAGAGATAAACCTACTGCAGGTCACTACAAAAGACCGATTCACCCCTATAGTACCTCAGCTTTGTACACTGAGGAAGGAGTCCTGTAGGAATAAAACCACTCCAGGATTCTTTAGGTGGAGTTATACTACATATATCCAGAAGATAAAACAAATTAAGACTGTCAGGAAATTTCATTTCTGGCTCTATGAGCTAGTCATTCAGCAGTTAAATAAATGCTCAGTAACAGCCAAAGTCCTGCTGGCATCCTGCCTGGAACTGGTACACAAGAGCTAGCTGTTAACATCTATGATGTCTCTACTGAGCCTACGTATTCAAAGGTTTCAGGCTTGACCAAGTTTGGGAAGATCTGCATGGCAAAATGATAACAGGTATCCTTCTGATCAAAAGGTGTCCATAAAAAACTTCA
This sequence comes from Psophia crepitans, assembly GCA_013399095.1. Lineage (NCBI taxonomy): Eukaryota > Metazoa > Chordata > Aves > Gruiformes > Psophiidae > Psophia > Psophia crepitans. The sequence goes on along the minus strand of VWZZ01004466.1, from coordinate 230,694 downwards.
AGTTGGAGCTACTTTTTTTTAAGCTGCTTCATGATCATCTTTTCTCTTCCAAATTCTTTTTCCTACCAGTATATGACACCTTCAGTTTACAAGTCTAGCTAGCCACCACACACACCGTTCGCCTTAGGTATCTGAAAGGAAGGCTCATGGGCACCAAACTCATTTGGAACTCAGTAATATATCCAGCATGTGGAATAACAGCCCAGTGCAAAAATTTGTATTAACATGTGCTATTTCATATAAAGAACTGAATAAATATCTGTACATACATACCTTCTCACCCATGATTACGGGCATCAAGTGGTCTAGTAAATTGAATTCAGCCACAGGGATTATAATTGTACACTTAAGAACAGTGAATGTTGTAAGTCTAGTGGGAATGTATTCCTCCAGTGATGTTACTTCTTCTGAGCTTGGCATAGTTCTATTTCCATCCATAATATCTATAATAAATCAAGATTACATACATTTGACTATAATATATAAAATATCTCCTACAGTCACTGTTTCAGAAATGGTTAGGGACTAGCAAACAATGGAAAACATTTCCCACACACACACCTTCATAGTTAATACTTTTATTCCACACTGGTTCTACCTAAGGATAATTCAATCATAACTGGATTTTCCTTACTTTGAAATCTGTATAGTTCTCAGAAATTCACCTTATCAGTTTACCATAGATTGTTCCCATGCATTTTTATTCTACATAACTATTATTTCAAACTAGAATACATACCAACAGGGATACTTTCTTCTCTTAAGACTCCAAAATAAAGCTAAAGCTGCCAATGAAACAAGCCCTCATTTCTCAACAAGAGCTTGTGATTGAAACAAATGGCCTCCAGAGTGTTTGAAATTCTCTCAGAGGTATATCCAACACTGATGGGGACATTGTAATTAATTTTATCTTTACTTTAAATTCTATTCTTTGGACTCATAAAATCCCCTGACAGATTTGGAGGTTAACTATTTGTAAGTTACACCTTCAAAAGCACTGAATTTGGTCTGGTTTAATTCTGTATGTTTGTGTATATGCAATGGGAGCAAACCTGGCTTAGTTCTGCTGTACGGCTCATACTCATGTTCCAGAGCACAAACTATCATTTTCATTATCCGGTGTACCGCACTGCTATCCAATCGAAGATTGAGTGGGCCCACAATGAGGTTTTTTGTAGACATCTCCTGAACGTTTCCAAAATCTTCACTCTTCATTGAAGAAAGGTCTTGCTGATTCCCAGAAACTACAAAAAGTTTTATAAATAATAAAAAATTACACCAAACAATTGGACATAATAAAATTGCTTCAGCTACTTTGGTAGTTGTAGACTTATAAATATACAAAAAAATAGAACAATGTAAATTGAACACATAAATACACCGTGACTAGTTTAACACCTTTAAACAGACATTATTCCTATTTAATGCAGAGCAAAGAGGGCAAGATTCTGCCTGCCTCCAGGCACAGGAACTTAGGAACCCTTCCATTAACTTCGTATCTCTCAAGCTTGGGACACATTGAAGGTGTCCAAACTATCTTCAAACTTCGTGGCAACTTCACCCCAGGTGTCAATGATAGCCATGCTGTTCAAAACCTTCTACAGTTTATCACAAAGATATCCATCCCAAACATTCTAGAAAAAGGCATACTGCAAAGAAACTACAGATACGGACCCTCAAAATGCTAGCCGCTGGTACGCGGCTTAGAACAGTAATGAGAATCACACTTCCATTCACTGATGAGGTAAAACATGGACAGTGAGAACAAAAACTTCTTTAATCACTGTGTCTCAGGCCATTTTCAGAAGCACTGCCACAGAGATAAAAGGGTGGCTTAGTCTTTGCATCCAAAAGATCTGTAAGTTTTGTGCTCAGAATGGCAACTAGTGTACCAATTAAAGTATAGCTATTGGCTTTTCTGATGCAGATGTAGGGAAATGACGTAGATTGAAATCACACACTCACTGCATACCGGCTACTCATCAGCTATCAAACAATATGACTACATTTCTCTAAATATACTTCATGGAAATTATTCAGTTAAATTAGGCAAATTTCAGAAGCTTAAGTTTTTCTGTTACATATGTAAATGTAAAAAAAAAAAAAAAATTACTCTCACCCCCTAACATACTTAGTTTGCAGAATATCATACTTTTTTTTTTCCTAATAAATCAGCACTTTGACAGTGCCTTCATTGCTTTGACACAAACACTAAACAAACACCTTGCTAACCATTACACAAATGAACAGTCTCGACAAAATAAGCATCAAGATTAAATGGATTCTGAGATCACTTAACCTATAAAAACGTTCTGAGATAAAACTGTAGGATGGCAGTTTAATTCATTCAGTGAATCTGGATAGCATATACTGCTTAGGTAGCACAGTAATCCACAATCCATCTGGCCAAAGCTGTGATAAACAGGAAAGCCAGGAAATGCACAGCCATTGCCACCAATTTCACCTTGGTTTCCACAATGTAACACATCCGCAATCGCAGAGCTGTTCATTTGAGAAGTTCTCCTGGTACTCAGGATCCAGTCATGCCACAGAAGCCAAAGTGGTAGACTGACTTCTTCCATGACACTCCTTCTCAACATTACTGTTTTCCAAGTGATTTCCAAGTTCTTATCCAATGCGAATCTTGTACACCTACTCAAAGCAAGATAGATCCCTTCTCTTCCTCTTTTCACCCATCTGCCCGGACACAAATCAACCTATTTCCTTGCACAAATCTGATAACCTCCTGCCTTTCTGTCACAGTAACCAACCAAAGACACCTGTAGAGAACTATGACCCCAAACCATGGGAAAATCTGATAATTCCCAGTTCTTGTTATACCTTCTTTCTTACTGAGACTATCTGTCCATACTAACATAAATGGCAAGACAAGCGCGGCTCATCAGACCGGGCAGTAGGAGCTGCAGCTGCTGCAGCCAGCTGACCTACCACATTGCCAAAGGGATGCAGGATCTGTTGTGGAGTAGCTAATGCTTTGCAGTTAAGTAGCCTGGCACAGCGTGCTACACGACTTCAAGGCAAACCTCACTTCTAAGCCAACTGGAAGAACGCATGTGTTATTTCTGGTTGCCTGAGAGGAACCTAGTCATCTTTTACCCTCCAGGGGAACACTCACTTTTCCTCCCTCCTTTACTGTACTCATTCATAACAGTCTTTTTCATGGGGGAAGTGAGCTTTGGAGAAAAGGAAGGAAGGATAGGTGTTTTTACCTCCTTATATTTAAATCATACTCTATAAAGTGTTCTTGCTCCTAAGCACTGGTGAGGAAAAGGTTCCCAAATAAACTGACACTATCCCAGTTTTGACACAGAGCTGGCCTAATGCTCTGCAGGCCTTTACAGGCCTATATACTCAGCAGAAGAATTAACTTCGTCCCTAAAAGCCCAACAGAAGTTGATGGTGAGAGAGCAGTTATAACCTCAGCTTCCCTTGGTGTTCTGTTTACCATTTCTAAGAAAACAAAAAAAAAAAAAAAAAAAAGAGAGAAAAAAAAGGACAGAAAGATATTACCTCATAAAATCGATTTAAATCTTCAGATGGAAGTGACAACCGTTTTAATAAATCCTGAAAAAGACTTTTTTTTTTTTAAAAGTCAGCATACAGCTTGCTGTCAGGGTATGCTTTATTTAATATGCAGTTAATGCACATTTTTGTCCTTCCAATTCTATACAGTACCCAGTTCAGATGAACACTACTAAGAAGTTTTAAAAAAATGTAACCTCACATAAAAAGTACCAAGGCCAAAAGCCTTCAGAAGTAGTAACAGCCTCCCCTTTCAAAAATGAAAAAAAAAGTAACTTGTAAATATTGTATATATATGAATAATATACTGAAGTGACAGTATTTATACAAACCACTTTCTAGAATGCTTCCATCTAATTCTAACTGAATAGAATGTGATAGAAAACCTACTGGTTCTACAGAAGTAGGTGATCACAGGTTACTTTTGAAATTTCACAGATGCACAAATGTAAATGATTTCTGATCACTGAGTATTCAGCTCTCTGTAAACCATATGTCTAATTCTAACTGAAAAATATATCTTCAAATGAGAGTGTTGCATAATAAACTCGCCACCAAAATAGACAGGTACACATTATAAACAAAACATCACTTCAAAAGTACATCCCATTAGGTCTGTAGGTCATGCAAATCAGTGATCCGGGAACCGATAGGCTACTCAATGTTCCAGGGAAATTACTATTTAGGATTGAAATACAAAACAAAAAATAGAAAAATAAAGCTGGAAGGAAAGAACAGGTAGAATTTCAAAATAAGACTACTGTGCATGACTATCTATCTTGTTTTCATTCAAAATACTAGAAGTGATTAATGCACTTCTATAACTGACAGATGAAACTCCTGAGGTTAATGTTATCCATGAGGCACTTGTGGTTTAATCAGTAATCGTATGCTTCAGGAAAGGTTAAAGGGGTGAAGAGGGTGTCAAACCAAAATTGCCTTGACAGATAAAAATCTTACAATCACAGTAACTGCCTCCTATAACTTAAGCTGGGTTAGGTTTTTAGGGGTAGGTGGTGTGCACTGATTGTAACTAAAAACATATTTAGTGTCAAAAAAAGAAATAATAAAACGTAGATAAATACTTTCATATAAACACACCACATATTAAAAATGTAGCAAGATTTATATGGTTTTCAGAATCCTGATGTATTTATATCTTCATTTCAAATGAAATAGTTTACACCTATTTTTCACATTCTATTTAATAATTACATACTTGACTCACAATATGGAAAATTAGCTAGAAAATAACTAGCAAAAAATGTCACACTTGCTTTTCTGAGGAACAAAACTATTTGAAAATTTGAGGGTTTAAGTTCTTCATTCTACAGCTACAACAACCATTTAAACCATTAATCTAAAAATTAATTGCTCCATTCTTTTATGTAGTCAGGTAGCTGAAATTAGAGGACCAATAATGAAATAAAAGCACACAGCAAGGCTTGATAGAAATCAAGTTGCATTTTGTGAGATGCTTTTCCGATAACTGATGCAGGAAACAAAAGCCAAGGTGCTGAGAAAGCAACTGTGAAAAACACAAGAGAAGCTGAGGATGGGAAAAGGTAGTCAGAAAGTACCAGTAACCTGGCCTAGAGGGAGGGGAAAAAAGTGTTTCTGAGTTCAGTAATTTCTGAAAAGAGTCAGTTACAGTTAGAAAAATACATGCCATTAAATTCCTTGTGTATTCAGAGAAACAAAACAAAATATTCCAGAAAATCAATTTTTCTTCAATCAAATAATCTATACATATTCAGATTTCTATACCAAAATTCACAAAGGAGATAAGGCTTACCCTAGGTCTTCAGCTTCTCTACATAAAAGTTTTGTGTGCAATTAAACAGTTATTTTTTTATTAAAACCAGAAGTAGACTGCAGTAGAAGCTTGACTTCATGTACATTTTCTCAGCTCCATATCACACTCAGTACAGACAGGAAACCCTCAAGGCCGGGAAAGAACTGTTAAATTACCTAGTGTCCCTCTACTACTGAAGGCAACAGCATCATTTATTTCTTTGTGTAAGCTTTGCATGATTCATCCTCTGACCAAACTGGAAGTTTTTCTTTCCTACTCCTTTAATGTCCAGCAAGTCCAGAAACCAAAAACATTAGAAGTTGAGACTTCTCTTACACAGAGACAAAAACGTGCAAAAAAACCCGGACGAGTTGGACTAAGTAGCAAGGATAGATAAACATTCAGCCACAGAACAGCAAGAAGATCCCAACAGATGTCCATGGAAATAGTGTTAATGATAATAAATACACAGGTGAGGAAGAAAGCATTATTTAGGCAATAAAACTGCAGAACAACAGCTGCAGATGATAATCTGCCCAAGGGTGGGGGAAATCACACCTCAATTCATGATAATATCTGCATAAAAATACATGCATATTACTTGCTGATAAATTACCTCCCTTGCCCTGGCTTTTGTGACACTCACAAAATAGATGCACTTACTGCACCGAAATGTTTCAGATTAAGAAATGAATTGATAGAAATCTCAAAAACTACTCCAGATTAGCCAATATCTATGTGTGCGTGGTTTAGGCTAATATTTGCTCACAAAACTGTTCAGATATTTACACTTAAAGATTAATTCTCCACATTATGTCTCATCCTTGCATTTTTCTTCATAGGAGAAAATGACAGTCCTTTTCATCTTCTGTACTAACTAGATGATCAACTTCATTCTTCAACCAGGCTTTCTCAAAAAAACCCGTTTTTTCCCTCAAAGTCAATAAAGACAACAACTTTAAGAAAAAAGGTGTCATACTTCATGAACTTCACCACTGCTGCAAGAGCATTATTTTCATTCTAACAACTGGCTATAAAAGATATCATTGTGATTATTTACGCAGCGGGGGTAGAGGTGGGGAGTAAGAACACCAACAATCAACAGCTAAGCCAAACAACTAATCTGAAAAACATCGACGAAGATGAAACCATTTTAATGACAAACCGGATGGTAAACCTAAGGTAAGTCAGAGGACAGTTGGTCAAGGAGCAGCTGTGCACGAAAAGTCTTTGTTTCTGTTATTTAACAGGGTAAACAGAGAAAAAACAGTTACCTTTGCCACTGGTGCTTTCCATTGTGTACAAGTAATCCATGTAGAAAGCCCCAAACCTCTGCATTCCAGCTATCTCTGTGTACGTCTCCTACCAACAAAGCAAAGCAAACAAAGAAAACGTCGTATAAGGAAAGAATCTTGAGATTACAAACTGATAGGTTGGTATGAGAGAGATATATTCATGTTTGGATTTGTGCATCAACACACGGAAAAGCTTATCAAAACAAAGGACAGAGGTTATCCCAAAGAATTCACCTTTCTGATAGGTAATGTAACTTCTATTTGAGGCCACACAAAGGCACATCCATAATTCCAGTGGACATGCTGACCAATTCATCAATAACATCTAGTTAATTAGTACCTTTAATGGAGTAAATATTCTTCACTTGACCTCCTGCATCCAACAGAACTGCCTAATTAAATACACTAAAAACTGAAGGTCATTCATTCTGGCTTTTTTATTTAAGCAATATTGTGGGTTTATCTTCAAATACTAGGAAACTTAGTATGACTTTATGCCACCATTGGGATTTATACATAATATAATCTATTATTACACAGCAAGTTTGTTTCCCCTCTTGCCAAAAAAAAAAAAAAAAGGCTAATTGTACAAGCATCAAAGACAGGCCAAGGAAAAAGTAAAGCTTAAAACTTGAACATACTATGGGAAATGTTTGAATATGTATTGAACCTGTGATTTCAATAAATAATTTCATTTTTTTAATGGGATTCTTCAGGGTTACACTGCTTCATCAGTGGTACTAAAAAGGTGAAAGTAGTAAAATTTAAAGAAATTAGATATATTCAAAATTGCAAATGGCTTACCGGTACAATAACACAGATCATAGAACTCCGCCTATGAATACACCTGGAAGGGACCACCTTAGTCACTGCATCCAGTCTTTACTAATTGCAGACAAGCAGGGAATAAAGTTTTACTGCACAATTCACAGTAACAGAGACTATCGGTGACTGAAAAGTTGTCTGGTTTCCAAGAGAGCACTTCTTTGTTTGAAGATTATGAACTACTTACTAGTCGGGTTTAAAGAAGGAAGTTTGTGCTGGTAAAGCTTGACCTTTTGCTAACGTTCCCTCACATCTCTGTTTTTCTCTGCAGCTGTTCTGCAGTTAGTGCTTTTGGAAACTATGGCATTAATTCACTTTTTGGGGCAGGAGAGGAGTCTGAAATTTCTTTTGGACAAGTTATTATTACTCTTTTTTTTTTAAACACAAACAGGTTTAGTGGGGTTTTTTTCCCCATCTGCAAGGTAAGATTCAGTTAAACATGACAAACTAATAAAACACTGTCCTCTAATACCACACAGATCTAAATGATCATTTAAAAAATCAACTAGAGAGCATCTGAAAATTTCTTTCTAAGAAAAATGTTAATTCTCTGACCTTATGATGAGCTGCATCCAATATAAATTCTGCACGAATACTATTATTTTCTGGACTTCTGTAATCAAATAGTGAATTTGTAAGGTATGTCATCCCTTTTGCACTCAAGTTTTCTCCACAATTAAAGAAGCAGGCCTCCTTTACGAAGTAGTAGAACATAAAATAAGGCAAGGGGAAAAAAACATAGTTAAGTTAATAGAGCAGTTTCAATTCTGTCATAACACACTAACAACATCCCCCAAGAGCATATTTCATTACAAACACAATAATCACTGTTCTCCGCTACTTTAGGGCACTATTGTCTCTATAGTTCAACCAAAAATCCACATGCACCACTTGCACTTCATTCAATACTTTAAGAATTCATACAGATACCTGACTTTGTCTTGTTAAGTAATTCAAAATTTGCTTCTATTTAAAATACAGAAATTAATAGTTTTACTCCTTCACTTGATACTGCTCTCATATCCTTACTGAAAAATGAGGCAAAACACTCATTCAGTATTTGACCCACACTTCTATTAACTTCAGCATACCGTGTTCCCATTTCTTCCCTTCCAATCTTCTGATGATTTAAGTACTTTCAAGCATTTTCAACTGTTTTTATTTGTTATACAAGATCAAAGTATGCAGATATACCTAATAATGGGGGGTAGTGAAGTTGTCAAAAAAAAAAAAAAGCAGCCTTATGTTTTGTATCTTCTCACTCTTAGATATCTGTCTTTTCAACTGTAAGGAACAGACATTGAGTTCTATGTTCCAGTGAGACATTCAAAAAAAAAAAACTTATATCACAGTTGGTAACAGCAGCCGTTCTAAATGCTTGCAATCAAATATTTTAATAAATAAATTGGCCTTCTATGATGGAGTGACTACATCAGTGGACAAGGGAAGAGCTATGAATGCTGTCTGTCTGGACTTCTGTAAGGCCTTTGACAAGGTCCCCCACAACATCTTCCTCTCTAAATTGGAGAGATATGGATTTGATGGATGGACTGTTAGGTGGATGAGGAATTGGTTGGATGGTCACATCCAGAGGGTAGTGGTCAACAGCTGAATGTCCAGATGGAGATCAGTGATGAGTGGTGTCCCTCAGGGGTCCATACTGGGACCAGTACTATTTAATATCTCCATCAGTGACATAGTGGGATCAAACGCATCCTCAGCAAGTTGGCAGACAACACTAAGCTATGTGTGCAGATGACGTCTAAAGGTCCCTTCAAACCTAAACTATGGTGACTCTAAAGCATAGCAGAACGCTTATTCAGCAAGTCAACTGATATTTTAATATACTCACTTCATCACTCCTATTCATGTTCTCTTCAAAGTCTTTAATTCCCATAATTCCTTTAAGGCACATAGCTTGGCAACCAACAAAACCTATTTGGCAATCAAAGAAAATTTCACCTTTCATAAGGACCTAGTGAGGCAAAAAAAAAAAGCAATATTTTGAAGAATTCTGCTCCATGAGAAACAGAAAACATGAAGTGAATCAAAATATGCTTCAGTTTATACATTTAGAGCATTAATAAATAGCAAGTTTGTAATCAAACAGTGGACTTAAAAGGAAGGGATTGCTTTAGAGTCAGGTCACTATAGCACTAGAAATTTAGAGAATTTCTGCCTGCATGATTATTACAATAAACACATACAATATAACAGAATATGTACAATCAATAATGAAATAATTTTAAAATATTTTATTAGTAACTATTTACCGCAGTATTTACAATGAATCAAAAAACCCTGTCAATGGAAAAATTACCTCAACTGTGGTTCCTTCTTGTTCCCAGCATATAACTTCTTTGGATTTTACTTTCTGAGGGCTGTAATAACTACTTTCAGCTTGCATTTCAGTGAGCTATGAAATAACAGGATAAACACCTTATAGAAGTCAATATTAGTATTAAACAGCAGTAACATCATTAGTATACAGAACTGATGAAGACAAAGCAAATTATGGGCTAAAATTTATTAACAAGCAGGAAACAGGTGCAGTCAAACAGCTGTTACACATTACACATATTCAACTTCTGGTTGAAGTATGCCAGAACAGAAAGTTTTAAATTCACTACAGTATTTTCAGTTTGCTTATCCAAAGACAAACTATGTGAAAAGATGAAACAAATACACAGCTGCAGCATTAACATAGTATCAAATTAGCTTATAAATTGCTGTAAAAATCCATAAATACATTATTTATTCTTCCCAGCAAGTAATTAAGCAGTATGATAATATTAAAGAAACATTTTGATTACAACCATACTTATTTTTATTTCCTGTCATGGCAATTAAAAGAAACATGCATTTATATTTCTTGCATGATTTCAATATAAACATTTAAAGTGGTAAAACACATACACACAGGTTAAAAAGCATACAACCTGCAGCTAAGAAAAAGGAGAAAAGAGGCACAAAATAATGAAGGTGTTATATTTTTGCATTTAAAAAATACTTAACTATGTTAATGTTGAGCAGCTTATAGTTCAAATTCTAATTTTTATATAAAAAAATCCACAAGCTCCCATTACTTTCAAGAATGGATACACATGGACGTTGTTTCAAATTAAAATTTTGTAATCCAAATGCCCAAGAAAATTGGATTTGAAAAAACCACTGATCACCCTTCAGCTGTGTCCAATTATTGTTAAGGAAAAGCAATTAATTGATTAAAAGAAAACAGACATTACAAGAATAATTTTCACCATTATTAGAAAATGCTACATTTAATTTGGCATGATTTTTAGCTGGAAAGATATTAACTGTTCAGGATGCTAATGCAGAAACTTGACCTTATTTTTTAACCAAAATATGAACCACAAATTAATTCCATACATTCTTTGCATGCAAGCAGAACAAGGAGTTCTGTTTTCCTCCTAACTGTCACCATATTAGTATCACACACCACTTCCCATTTAAAATTTACAGAATGTAAGATGCTACATCTTAAGTAGTTTTTATCACTTCCTAATATAAAATGCGTAAGCTTGCCAAAGAAACATTAGGAAAGGGTAATCCAGTAAATCTTGTTCAAAAAAGTAGTTCATATTATTTTTAATGATTTTTCTCATGTGAGAAGAGAGTGCACAAAATTATTATTGTATGACAAAGTGCAAAAGAAAGAGGATGATGAGACATGATACATGATAAATTTGAGAGCCATGATACATGACAAATTTGAGTTTTGGTTGGTTGTTGGTTTTTTTACTTGGTTAGTTTTTTTTAAGTGGTGTCCCAGGGATTTAATTGAAGGAGGAAGAAAAGATTTTCCATTATTTATTTTTAGCCTTTTTTTTTTTTAAATGAAAGCTGAAGCAGATTGACACAGAAGATGATGACCAAATGTCTGCTGATGCTTTATACCCTCAAATTTTGCAACTTTGCCAGGAGACTGAAGGTTTAAAACATTAACCTCCCCACAGAACGCCTGCAGCTCCTAAAGTCCCTTGTCTCATCCCTTCTCACAGTTTCTGAGCAGCTACATGCTCTGCTGCACCACCAAACAAAACCAGCTAAGGGAAAATAGCCATGAAGTCACTGAAAACAGTTTCCTGTCCACAGATGACAAGCTAAATGGGCGGAATCAGGGACAGGGAGCTGCTGATGGTATTCAGTGTATAATCAGACACGTAAACATTATATGAAAGTACTGCAGTTCATCTGAAAGACTAAAAGTCATAAAAATCAACCTTAGTTATTATGCTGCTCGTAGCAATAGTAGTATTTCCTGTTCTGAAGAGTTCTGGCCTTGATTTAATATACATTTATTAGTAAAACCAAGAGACACTTTCTATCATAGCTATGCACATACTGCATATTTCTTGCCTATGGTTTGGCACGTGTAGAAATTATTTTTCTAATTCAGAACTTTGATTTTACTTTGTCAGTACATCTCAACATCTTATTCAAACTCTCCATATTGCCTTCTGCAAGCTTACAAAAGGAATAGAGAGAGGCCCAGCAACTATTTTGAGATTTGTTTGCAGAAAATACTCAAATCTTTTTCCACATACATAGTGCAATTTATCCTTTGATTCTTTAATTCAATTCCAACCCGTGGAAAAGATTTCAATATTATTGATTTAAATTCATATTTACACATATTATAGTTTTTAAAAAAGAAAAAAAAAATCCTCCAATTCATGAGCTATATGAAGCTAAAGCTTTTTTGTAAAGAAGTATATTTATATAAACATCAGGATAGAATATACAATACTGCAATAAACATTCATACAAAGCCTTTTAAGCTTTTTTCTCCCATCAAAAAGGTATTAATCTAAATAAATCCAGTGGTTCCCTTTAAAATTAAAATGTTTGTATTCCCATTCTGCCTCAAGTAGAAACACCTCACATTACAATTAACAATAGATTATGGTGTGAGAGGAACCTTCAACATTCACTTTTTTTGTTACTTATTAATGTAATATTCCCTGTCTCAAACCAAACAGTAGACAAGCACGCAGATAATCTTTACACGCTTTTTCAACAAGGCAAATAAATCCTATATGACAGAGAAATACTTACCTTAAAAGTCACTGTTGCCTTTGTACAGTAAAACCCAATTGAAATAATAGGATCCTTGAGGGACTGAGATTTCTGCTGATGTAGTGTCGTTCCATCATCAATTCCACTAGAATCATTCTCTTCATCATCATAACTCACAATAGCAGGAACAAGAGACCAAGCCCAAGAAACCCATCCTTGTTGCTGGTCATCATCTTGATGCAAATAAGGATCTTGATTAATGTATTGTGTTGGATATTGCGTTACTGAGCTTGTTTCATCTTCTGCACCTTTTAAAACAAGAACTAAGTCAAATTTCAAATCAACCATGCTTAAAAATAAATTTATTTTACTCAAAATTATAGTATGTGAAACTTATCTGGGACATATTCGACATATCATTCACTGATACCTGGTTTATAATGATAGAAAATAAGCACAAATTTTAAATTTCTAAATATAAGTTTTTAAACACTTGTTTGATTCATTAACATTTTCCTCCAAAAAATATCAAGGATCTTTGCAAAAGTTTTATTATCGCACATTTGCAGTGAGTCCAGAATTTGTCATCTATACCACACACTTTCAAGATAGAATAGAATAGAATAGAATCATTAAGGTTGGAAGTGACCTCAAGGATCATCTAGTCCAACCATCCCCCCACCACCTATTACCCACTAAACCACGTCCCTAAGTACCACATCTAACCTTTCCTTAAACACCCTCAGGGATGGTGACTCCACCACCTCCCTGGGCAACCCGTTCCAATGCCCGACCACCCTTTCTGAGAAGAATTTTCTCCTCATCTCCAACCTGAACCTTCCCTGGCGCAAACTTGCAGCCATTTCCCCTTGTCCTGTCACTAGTTATCTGCGAGAAGAGGCCGACCCCCAGCTCACCACAACTTCCTTTCAGGTAGTTGTAGAGGGCAATAAGGTCTGCCCTGAGCCTCCTCTTCTCCAGACTAAACAAGCCCAGTTCCTTCAGTCGCTCCTCATAAG